>PVJO010003297.1:43040-97007 GCA_004026905.1 Hystrix cristata | reverse complement strand
TCTGGCCCTTGACATTAGCTTCTGGAGAAATAACTCGGTTTTGCTGTTAAAGGTTCTCTCTGTAGCCCCAAAGGATGCCAGGGGTAATGTTTAATGATGCAGGAAAGTTATCTCAGAGATGGAGAGCTTTTGATCTTGTGTTGTCACAAAGCCAGAATCGCTGAAATCATTTGTAAAAGGCTTCTCAGTCTGGTGTGAACATGCAAGAACATGGACAGAAAGCAATTGTAAAGACTTGCTTTCAGCTTTTCTATTATATATATATTTTTTAATTTTATGAAGGGCACTTCAAAGGATGGGCAGTTGTATTATGGATCAGGTACAAAATACTAAACCTTTTCAACTTACATCTGCTTCTCTTTTCAGAAGAGAAATGTAAGAGATTTCAAACAAGGAGGATGAAATGACTTGTGTGTAAGTTATCAAATACTTAATAATTGAAACATTTTGAAAGTGAGACGAAAAGGCCAGGCTGTGTCCAGGGAGGATCATTATATGTATGGAGACAGACAAGTAAAGCTGATTATAATCTCCCCAAAACTTCCATTACTCTGTAAGCACTGAATTTACCCTTCTTACTTTGGTTCACACACTGGGTGTGATGGCAGACCAAGCTTGCATTATAGCTACGATGGAGTAATGGTTCCTGGCAAGGCCATTTGTGAGCCTAATGCTTAACTATGTTGCCATAAACATTTTGAACCATATTAATTTTTAAGAAAGATTATAATCATGGAAGTATTACATTACCTGTGAGGAACAGAATGAAATGAAGTAGGGGGCATCAGAATGCGAGTGTCTCTAAAAAGTAGCAATGCATTGTTTTCCTTAATTCAGAAAGGAAGGGTACCATCTCAATTTTGACAAAACAAAATACCACTGCTATGATATATCCCAGATTTCATTTTGAATCTCAGTGAAAGCACCTAGCTTCATATTCCCTGGGATGCAGTACCACTTTTTCCCACTGCTGTGGGCCATGGTAGTACACAGCTCTCTCAGCTAGGGAAGCTTTAGTGTAATCGAGTGGACTCTCTTACTACACCCAGTAGGTGCTCTGAGAAATAGAGCGGACCTTGAAACAGGAAGGCTTGACTCAGGCTGTTTTTATTTTCTTTCTGTCCCCAACTCTAGTTCTGTGCCTTGAGTATTATAGTTTCTGACTTCTCTTTCCATAGAAGTGGGCTTTTAAAAATTAAATGAATTCCCTAAATGTAAATGGAACAATGAGAAACCACCATAAACTGTTGCATCTTCACCCAAGGGCTTGCCTGAAGCTTTAGGGTTTTTATAGCCACTGACAAATGCCAGAGATAGCAATATCAGACAATTCCCCCAGCTCCTCAGACAGCCTCTCATGCCTGGGTCAGACTAAAAGGAAAGATGGTTTCATAGCAAATTCATCTTTATGGAAGTCGCCAAATCACATTGTCTTCTGAGTCATTAGCACAGCAAGAGTGATAAGCCAGGCAGTCACTTCACTGCAAGGATCTCTGGAGGGTGAAAGAACTTCATGAATTCTCTCTCTCTCTCTCTCTCTCTCTCTCTCTTTCTCTCTCTCTCTCTCTCCCACACACACATGATTTAGGTGAGCAACTGGAGGTAACACCTTATAGGTAATACATGGAATAGAAAAGAAAGCCCAAACTCAAGTATTCTGGTATGTACAAAAATGGAGGGGTGGGTAAGATAATTTTGGTTAATTTCATGTATCTAGTTTGATTTGTTAGCTTTAGCAATTATCTGCGATAATTGGGTCAAAGTCAAGCAAGCAAATTAAAAACTCAGCTAATTTTTGTTTCCACCTGGATAATTTGGAAAAGCCACAGCGTTTGAGCAGAGTAATTATTTCTGCACCTCTTCAGTCATCACTACACTAATGTCGTAACTCCTTTGTGGTCTTTATTAGCTGAAGCGTAAGCCAGAAGTTTAAGAAAATTGCAACTTCTCACCTCTTCTAACATCTCTTTTCTTCCCACATGACCCACCAGTGGGGGTTTAAGAATATGCAGATAGTTAATTTTAGTGATAAGGACCTGAAACAATATCATGTTGGACTTTTTTCTGTATTACTTTTTTTTTTCTAGTGGTAGTTCATTGTTCATGCACCATTTCTCCAGGATGAGATGGGATTCTACAAAGGCAGAAGTCAAATCTTTATTTTCTTTGCCTTGATATAGTCAAAACTCGAGACTGACCAGCTCTGGGATGATTCTGAGTGATGAAAAAAAAAAAAAAAACCTAATGAATTAATGCCATTAAGCCTTTCAAAGCTTTGAAAATATCCTAAGGGAATTTACTAAATATATCACTTTGTTCCAAAGAATTCATAGTGTAACAGTAGGGGATTGAAAGTGAAATATTTTAAAAATATGAGAAAGAAAACATTAACAGTATAGACCAGGAAGAGGTTTGTTGATTGATTTGAAAGAAAGGAAGAAGGAAAGTCCAAGTAAAAGACTAAATAAAATAGAATTGGATATCATCCAGGCATCTATTTCCTGAATCACATTAGGAGATAATTTTGTGGTGTGTCATAGTCACATCCATATTCTTTTCTGTCTGTTCTGTCTCAAACAGTTTCTATACATAGTTAGTATTTGTATTATGGGTAAAGATAATAGTTAACAATGATAGAGAACTTTCATAAAATGGGATGAAGTCATTCAATCTGTTCATATTTATTACAGTTCTCCTTTCACAGAATATGATAGGATTGCTTGTCTTTGCCTGTGAATGGGAGTGACTATAATGTGTATCACTTCTGGGCAGAAGTTTTATGGGCTCGATATTCCAGACTTCCTTCCTGTGTCTGCAGGATCCTAGAAGCACATGTTGATATACAGCATCCTTTAAGCCACCTCCCGTGATAGGCAGATTTCCTTACCGATCATCTTTATTCAATATGTAGGATGAGCAAAGAAATACATTTTCATGGCATTCATCCACTGAGTGTTGGAAGTCCTTATTATCGCGAATAATTCAGTTCATCCTGTCTGATGCGGGGCATTGCATATAGAATTCCCCAGAGACCTTTGTCCCACTTATGTGTAAGTGGCTGATGCATATAGCCATGCTTTGCATGGTTCTGAATTCCCAGTAGTTCTGGCCCTATTTAAGAATTGCACTTCACATATCTGGCTGGGCAGTGAGGAAAATCTTAGGAATCTTTTAATTACCTGAATATGAAAACACAAGCAACAGGAAAGAGCACACAGATGCTATTTTCCAACATCCTTTGTCTACTACCTTAGTCTCTTTCGACTCCTTAGTGTTAGTCAGAAAAACAGAGCCACCTTTCTGGGTCACACAATAAGGTCGTGACAGGGGTTTGAACTTGCAAAAGCTTCGTTACAAACAGTGTCCTCGACCTCAAGACCTCAGCCTGAGCCACAGGCAGAGTTGGAAGTGCCAGGGACGATTGAGTCTCCATCCCCCATCCGTGATTTCTCAGAGAGCATACTCATGATTCGTCAACTTGGATATGAAGAACATTCTGGGACACCCTGAACTGGAGCCCTAGAGAAAAACTCCACTTTCTGGGAGTTTTTCACATTTCTTGTGATTCGATCTTTCCAAACTGGATTTTTTTTTTCTTTTTCTTTTGTTTGCTTTTCTAGCATAGCTCTTTGTTGAGATAATTTTGTTTCTTTCCTTTAAAAAATCACGATATGGCAAATAAACAGCAGAGAGTAGGAGTGGGGAGAACAAAAAGCAGAGCCCATTTCTATTTGATGTCATATTGCTTATGGTCATACAGGGCTCTATGCTTTAATCCTTATAATTGACCATGGAAAATGATTAATAATCGTAATACTGTGAGCGGGTTGAAAAAGAGTGTGAAACACACTATATAAATCATGGAACCAATTAAATATGTATGTGTGTGGGTGAAGGTGCTTTCACCAAAGGGAGTGTTTTCATTATTTTTACATCTCTTCTCATAACTAAACAGTGAATGTAGACAAAATCGAATCTCTTTAAATTTGTCTTTTTTTTTTTTCTAGTATGTGAAATTATACTTAGGGCCTTTGCGCTGAACTGTATTCTTAGCAGTGTTTTTTAAAAATTAGATTTAATTTTTTTTTTTTAAATTTTGAGATAGGTCTTGCTAAGTTGCTAAATTGCCCAAGCTGGGCTTGAACTTGTGATCCTCCTGACTCAGCCTTCCAGAGTGCTGGGATTACAGGCATATCTTTTCATTATAATTGCTGATACTGATGTTTCTTGTGGATTAATCTAGTGCAGACTTTTTAGGTAGACACATATTTCCATGACCAATAGGCAAAATAACATTCTTTTTTAGGATTCAGCACCCTTGTTAGTGAAGTAAACCAACAGAAGCACCTTACATAGCTCCCAAACCAATAATACATAGCTTCAATATTTTTTGGCAAAAAACAGCTCAGTATTTGTGGGTCATTTTCTTCACAAAAATGGAAAATTAGAGAAATAAATATCCAAGTGCAATGGCCCACATCTGTAATTCTAGCACAGAAGAGGCTGAGGCAGGAGGATCGTCACAAGTTCAAGACCAGCCTGGACTACATAGCAGGACCCTGTCTCAGAAAGCTCCCCCCAAAAAAAATTAACAAATTTTAGATAGCTTTTATTACAATGTATTGAAATCATTCAATTGTATTATCATTGTTGTTAATCTCTTACTGTGCCTAGTTTGTAAGCTAAACTTTATCACAGGTGAGTGTATACAGGAGAAACGTAAGATGTATAGGTTCCAGTACTTAGGTAGTTTTGGCATCCACTTTGGGTCTTGGAATATATTCCCTATATGCGAGGACTACTGTAAAGAAAAGGTTTAAGGAGTAGGAAGAAATGAAAAGTTTTGCACCAAGAGTATGTGAAACATTAGTGAAGTAGATATGGTAATAACTGCAAATAGTTAACACTAAGATGCTCAGGCTGGCGATTTGCACCCCAGTAAAGCAGTAGAGGAGGTTTTAACCTGTGAGTGACGAGGGCATGATGACATTAGAGACTTGAAGAATATGGAAGAACTCACAGCAGGCATGATAATTGTGGTAGATATTAACAGACTGAATTACTAAACAAAGCTAGTAGAGTACATATCAACAGCAAGAAACAATTGTAGGCTTGAAAAAAAGTACAGCATGAATTTAGACTAATCAATATAAAGAAAATGTGATTCGAGAAGGCTGGAGAACAGACCAGAGCAGAAGCGATCAAAGATGATCAAGTTAGGATCAATCTCTCTGGCATAACATGCGGCAATCTTGATTTTCCTGAAAACTCTTTGGAAGCCTGTTAATTTGAACACATCTGGGGAGACTATTCTGGTAAGAACTTGCATGAAAGGAATACAAATGAATAATGGATTCTGGAGTTACTTGGGAAAGCAAAGCACTGAAAGGGGTGACTCTGAGTTTTAGGCCAGGCGAGAAGTTTGAAAAATCAGAATAATAAGATTGAGAGAAACTAGACTCCAAGTATCAGATGACCCAAGACTATAATAAAATAAATAAAATAAAAAAAATACATGTTAAGTAGTCTTAACGGATGCTAAACAATAGGATAGCCACAAAGTAGCTACAGTATAATCTGAAAAGCCTCAAATTTGTGATCTGACATGAATCTAAAGTAACTTTTAATTCAACCCCCCCCAAATTAAGTAATGCTGTCTAAACTTTAGCAAGCTATTATGGGAGGAGGCTAACTTGGAAACACTCTTTGCATAGTTCTTAGATGTTTCTTAATATATGCTAAGATTTTATCCATCCCTTCAAATCATGTTTGTTTTGGTGATGCACCTATATACTTCTCATAACCAATAGCAAAGCCTTTCTCAAGAGGGGGGGGTTACGAAATGTTTATACTTTGAACTAAACTCCATTGAATGTTACCCATTAGTTTGAAGTGACATTTACTGTGTCATATAGAGGCAGAAATTGGACTAAAACCGAGTTATGCCAAATTCTGGGCAAGGGTCCTTTTCCGGTGTGCCCTATTGCATTTTAAAAATAAATGAACTACCCAGATCATGTAAACCCTAGAAGAGAGAGTTTGAAAGGCAGCAGGGACGATACTAAGTGGGATTTCACTGAGATTATCCTTCCTCGGATGGAAACTGAAAATTCTTATGTGATCAGTTTTATGGTGTTTAAAATGGCTATTTCTTTGCGAGGCCAGAAAGCGAAGGTACATTTCCTGTTGGTCCAAGAGGGCATGATGGGTGGGACTGACACCATTAACTGGTGGTTTATTGCTGTGGGGAAATATTTGGACATCCTGTGTGCTTCATCAGCAGTTAAACCCCAGGTTGCTGTTTTGACCTTGGTTCACCCAGAAGATTATTTCCATAAACTTGAAAACTGAAACCAAGTAAGATCACATACACAAAAGGAGTCCAGAGGAAGCAAGTCAAATCTTTTGTTTATCTCTAGAGTGTGAACGCTAGCCAAAGACTATACTACTGTTCCCTCTCTGGAAACAAGGTGATTTGCATTTCTCTTGGGTTTCAACTCCTGATTAACTATGTAAATAACTTTATTCAACAAAGCCTCCTTTTCCCCCCTTGGATTTTGACCTTTGGAGCCCCTTACGAGTGTATTAAATATAATGTACATTAAGTATCAGAAGTTTGGAAAATACATGAAGGTCTAGTGCAAAATGTCATATTAAAAATATAAGCAGCCTAAAATCTCCACAGTTTTATTAGCAATTATGATTCCTGATTGGTAGTCATGATTATCTTCCTACTTGGTAAATAGCATTGTAAAACTCTTTGGAGCCTGACTGCCTATAGCTCACAGCACAGAAATAAGAGCGCTAAGAGTTATTACTGATGCATCTCATCAGACTTGTGTATTGCTCTGAGGGTGATCTCCAGACCTCTCACCTGAAGATCCCTAAATATAATAGGAACACTTCTCCTGGTAGACAGCTTCACAGATCACAGGGCGCTTGCACATGTTATCTTTTTGGCTTGTTTGTTGTGCTTTGTTTCCTCAAACACTCCCGAGCTTAGTCAGTAGAAGTACTATCCTCTGTATTACTCCCCTAAAGAAAATAAGGGTCAGAAATTGGAACGCAGACGGATTTGGTCTGAAATCCAAGCATTTGCAGCACAGGGTTAGTGCTTGTCCTCATAACATTAATGTAGGATTTAATGCTGATGGCCATTCCTACTCACTTCCGATGGTTTCTGACCTGGGCCAGCCAAAGTCGCATTTTCCATACATCTTCTGCATCACGCTCTATGTAGGGAAATGTGTGGACCTGCACCCACTAGGAAGCTGCTATGTGAAACAAAATGCATTATAATTTTCAGGGATAGCTATGGAGTTTTTTTTAGAAAGGAAGTATGTTTAGATTGTTTTATGCAGTCAATTCTAAGCAACAATAGCTAAAGTTTTATAAAAGCACTAGAAATGTAACATTGATTAACATCTGAAAAAAATCTTCTTGTTGTCAAAAGAAAAACCCCAAAAGAATAAAAATAATGTGATGACGATGCAAACAAAGCAAAACATTATGAGCATATCAGAAGAGGCCCACCAGAAAAGAAAATCATAAAGTAGCACGAAGAACCCACTGAGCTTTAGGGTCCCCGGGTTTCTTTTACTCCAGTAAAGCTTGGCTAAAATAACACAAACGCTACAGCTTACTAATTTTTCAGGCCAATATTTGGGTATAATTTGTGTGTTTTATAGGCCTGGAAAACCCACAATGGGCCCCAGATTGCTGACGTAACTGTCTTTGAATTTAACAAAGCTCATTAGCATGTCAGTGCGGAGGATGGGTGGAAAGCTCAAGGGGGAGGGTTTTCTAGGCACCCAGAGGGACTTTTCACTACAGCTACTGAAATAATAAACTCCCTTGATTTTTGGCACTGACCGGAGTAATTTTAACAGTTCACTTCTAATCGCAGATAATTCTTTTTTTATTATGTCATTTTAGATGCTGTTATTGCACACAGCAAATGTTGCTATGTTACTGAGCACTGTGAATGGCACATATGATATCAGTTCTAACAAAGTGAAACTGTCTGTAGGCTTGAGTTTAAAGGTAAGTGTGTGTGTGTGCGTGCGTGTGTGTGCGTGTGCGTGTGTGTGTGTGTGTGTGCGTGTGCGTGTGTGTGTGTGTTTCAATCTACCCACTATTCATTTTCAGAATAGACTTTATGATGTCTGGAATCTGAATTGAACTTTCTTTCCTCTCCTGTTTCAATTAAAAGAAATTAACAGCCTGCTCATTATCTTTCCAGTAAATTTTTGTGTAAATTCTGGAGAAATTTAAGCAACTGAATTTCTTACATTTCTCAGCGGTAGAGATTAAGACCTTGTAGTCTGGACAGGAAGTGAAAACATGCTGTTTAGTCTTGGACAAAGCAACCATTTTGATTAAAGAAAAGAAAAAAGTGGGACAAACAACACTTAGTAATTTCTTGGGAATTTTCATCCTAAAATAATGTGCTTAATACAAGTTCTAGAGGCAAAAACAGACCATCAGGTAAAATTATCCTTTTAAACTCAACTTTGTATTGTTTTCTTTTTAGTGATTAAGATGCTGATGTTTAGTCTTTGATTTTTATTTTGAAATCATTTAAATTCACAATATACCTTCACAAAGAATCCCAGGTACCTTTTTACTCATATATACCAATTGTTAACATTTTACCATGTATACTGTGCCATGATCTATCTGCTCATCTAATTTCTACTTTTTAACTATTTAAATTGTAGAAATATTTCCCCCTTTGCCTCTAAATTTTTAAGTGTGTCTTTCCTGAGAATAAGGACCTTTGCTTTGATAATTATAAAACAATGGTCGAATTTGGGATTTTTGTTCATACCATTGATACTGTTATTACAAAATTGTTCACAGTTTATCAGTCTTCCTGCTAAAGTATTTATAGTCATTTCTCCAAGTCTGGCATCCAGTCCAGTATTACCTATTGCATTTAGTTTTTGTTAGATTAAAATATTCTTAGAAATGCATATTTCCGTCACTATCATTATTTTGTTGATGCTCGAATATTCACCAAGTAAGATCTTGGGGCCTTGCTATGGTCATCTCCTTTATCTTTTTGGATTCACAATAAAACAATAATGGCAAACAAAACAGAAAAAACCACAAAAGAGCTTGGGAAAGCTGTGTGATGATGTCTTTTTTAAAATTGCCTTTAAAGGATGCTGGTTAATTCCAGAATATTTGAAAGGAAAAATGTAAAGCTCTGTGTATCGTCTCTCCTCAGCTCACAAGTCTTCTACAAGATACATCTGAAAGTATGACGCATATGGATACTCAGCCAAGACTGGGTAGGAAGACACAGAACACAGAATCCAGGCTGTAGCACAGCACAGGGCTAAAAGAGAGCCATGGGCTTGGGAAGAACGCAACCCTAACCTGCAGGCTCCAAGCCAAGAAGGAAACAGCAAGACACCGAACAAAGGAAAATGCGAGGTCAGCAGCCAAACCAATCATCTGAATAAGCATCAGACCAAAGGAACTAGACAGTCAAAACAAAGATACGAGCATGTACTGACATGTAGAGGAGTTACTAGAGTATGTTTTTTAAAGTAGATAAAGAGTAAAGAAGACACATTTTGATTTTCATTTTGTAAAAACCTGTTTTGGAATACATATAAGTATCCTTTGGCAATGGAATTATGGATCATATGTTAATTTTGCGTTCTTCTTTATCTTCTTTAAGTTGTATAATGGCTAAAGAAGATGTGGTTTTTCTACACAATGGAGTACTACACCACCATAAAAAAGGATAAACTAGAGTCATTTGTATGTAAATGGATGTTCCTTGAGAACATACTATTAAGTGAAATAAATCAGACACTTATTAGTACACATCGAATTGTTTCTCTGATATGAGAAACCATAAGTGTAAATAAGGACAAAAAGGTAGAATAGATATTATATTTAAAAAAAAATGAGAGATAGTATTCAAAAGAGAGAACTAGATAGGGAAAAGGGGGATAAAGAAGAAGGTTAAAAGAAAAGTAAGGTGAAAGGGGAAAAAATGGTAAAGTGTAGCTACACTTGTTGCAAATAGGGAGGGGTGAGTGAATGGAAGGGAGGGGAGGGGAAGGGGGGAAGAGAGGGGAAAACCAAGATGTATCATGTACAGGTACAAAATAACCATGTTGATTATGATCATTGTGTATACAATGTACCAATACATGTTCTTGGTAAAAATAAAAAATTAAAAATTATTTCATATAGAGACAGATATAGAGATATAAGCATAGCAATATCTTCAAATAAGAACGAACATTGCAGTTACATACTGAGTGATGGAAGCTGGGTCTGAGATCACAATTCTGTGACAGGTAAGGCGCAAGAAAATATATTAGTTCAGGTGGGCTCTTGGTGAGATCCCAGAGGGACTGATGTCTGCATACTTTCCCATGGCTTTGGCAACTCTCAAACACATTGAATGGGATAATGATGACTTCTCTAATATGATGGCTGGAAACCTAGTAATATGCAAATTATTCCTCCTCTAGTGCTCTGTATTTATAAGGATACTTATATGTATTTTTCATATCTATTATGGCTTGTATCTAGATGTCCTCCCAAAGCCTCACGCCCTCATAGGTGGGGCTTTTCTGAGGTGGCTGGATCCCGGGTACGTGAAGATGAGTTATGCGTGTGTGATAATTAAATTAGTCCGCTGATTGATTTAGCATAGTTTTGGGTATGGATAATGGAAAGGCCCACCCTGGGTGTGGGTGGCACCAGCCAATAGGTTTGTAGCCTGAATGGAATAAAAGGCAAAGAGAAGTTTGCAGCTTGTGCTGGTGCTATTGCTTTGTTGTTTCCTGTCTGCCCTGCCATGGACTGTTTCTTCTCTGAGATGCTCCTCTGCTGTGCCACCCTGCCTTGGAACTAGCTGACTGTGGGCTGAAACCTTTACAAGCTGTGAGCTAATATAGAGCATTCATCTTCTAATTTTGGATTTCAGGTATTTTGTCTCAGCAATGAGAAAAGTAACTAAGTCAATACCTTATGGTAAATGGTGGGAACTAGGGGATAATTTAAAAAAGATAAGCTGAAAGAGTTTATTAGTGATATTTGACAACTTTAATAATCTCACATGAGGACCGGGGATTTAGCTCAAGTGTTAGAGCACTTGGCTAGCAAACACAAGGCCCTGAGTTCGATCCTCAGGACGAAAAGCAAACAAACAAACAAACAAACACCTAACCTGATTCACACTATAGCTTGAGCATACCTGATCCAAAAAATATGAAATCTGAAATGTTCCAAATTTTAAAATGTTTTAGATGTAGACATTATTCTACAAGTAGGAAGGCATACACCGTGGAACTTTGTTCCATATATAAAATTATTAAAATATTGTTAAAAATATCTTCAGGGTATGCTACACACTAAATATAAATGAATTTCATATTTTGACTCGGTTCATATCCCCAAGATATCTTACTATGTACATGATAATATTCCAAAATCTAAAATAAGTAGTCTGAAATCCAAAATACTTCTGGTCTCAAACATTTAGAGTAAGGCATATTCAACCTGTGCTCACATACACTGTTCAACTATACAAGATACCTTTTGAGGTTTATTAGGAAACTCCAAACACATACAGATAGCTTGCATTTGGCATTTTCTTTATTGAGTAAAATGGTGTTTTCTTTACTGAATAAAATGTAATTGCTATATGTGTTTTGTCATTTACTAAATCACCATTTTCAGGACTACAAAATCATAGTGCATGAGCAGGAGAAATATTTTTAAATTTTTCATCACTTATTTGGTTGTCATTGTTAGAGTTAGTAAAGCTCTGTCCTTAGCCACATTTCTACTAACATTATCTGCCAAACTACAGTGAACATGCACACATTCCTCTGGGTAATTTCTGGGTGCTTACCAGCCATTGGAAAATAGGCATACACACCCCAAATAATTTCTTTTTGAAAGCCAGGTGCTTCGGGGTATTGGTCTCATGATGTTTCTTTCCCTACATTTGAATTTAAAGTTCTCAGTGGTAAAACCTTAGTTACGCCTATTTTACAAATGACATAGTGAGGAAACGAGTATAACCACAGTATTCTAGTAATGACCACAAGTTGACTAGCAAGGCGAGTGTGGATGTATAAGTAAAACTCAGACGTATATGAGAAGGAATAAGCAAGTTTGGGGGTGAAGTACCTATATTCTCTATTTTCTCTCTGCTGTACACCAAGCCCCTTACTTCTGTGAAGGCAATAAAGCATTATGGGCAGAAGAAACAAAATGAAGTGAAAGAAGACCTCCTAAACCCTTTCTCAAAATTCCTCCAGACTTTGTGATCTATTGATTTTTAATTGGCTTTGTAAATGGGCTCAGGAGTATACTTCCTGACTGAAGAGGAGAATTTTTCTTTCAGAATTATCAAAAAGAGCCTGTCAAGATTGCCACAGACATGGGGCAGGAGAAGGTGGGTAGGTGAACCATCTTTAGAGAATCTTACAAGACAACCTAGCTGTAACCTGGAAGTTGGGGACGCACCATTTACAATCAAACAATTCTAGCCACATTAAATTTCCCCTTCTTTTTTACAGCCACTAGATCCTGAATGTCTACCATATTCCAGACATAATTCTTTGAACTACTTTTGAAGAGTCGCATTATCCCTTTTTTGCCTATGAAGAGAATGATGTTCAAAGTTAAGTGGCTTGCTCAAGATTACGTAGCTAGTAGAAAAAGATACACACTTCAAGGCCATATCAAATTGACCCCAAATTCCATGTTCTTTTCCTTAAACAAGTTGTTGTTTTATTTGCCCGATTGCCTTTCATGTTTGCTTGCTTAGAACAAATGTAATATTTCCTGTTAATCACACAGTGCCCGTGAGTCTATTGGAAAGGCCATGAAGGCAATCTTTAATGTCCCTTTCTTCTTTAAAACCCCTTCTTCCTATTTTTGTTACACAATCCTCAAATGTTACAGTTCTCCAGCACATCCCATTCTTAGTGCCATCTTGCTTTTCTTAAGCAGATGGAATAGTTAGCTAGGCTTGTCGATTCCCCTTGTTTTTCTTTCTGATCAATGTATCTGTGAATTCTATTTCAATCTTACAAATATTGATAATTTAATTCATACTAATGTAAGAATGAGATAATGTATCATAACCCTCACTTAACATATATTGTACAAAATTTGCATACTACTGAAGGTTTCCATAGATGTAAAAATCTTAGCTCTACCAATGATTCTAATGGTGGGAATTTGAGCTCTGGTGGCAGGTTATGGCCCTATTGTGGAGTACATTTCTGTGCTCTGAATTCTTGCACAGGTTGTATATCCCTTTATTCAAAATGCCTATGATCAGAAATATCTTTGATTTTGGATTTTTTATTTTGGAATATTTACACATGCCTAATAAGGCAGTTTCAAGATGGGTCCCAAGTGTAAACATGAAATTCACACAGCCTGGAGATAATTTTATGCAATATTTTTGATAATTTTGCTCATTAAATATAGTTTCCTGGTGAGGAACTGTTTACCTGTGGTATGAAGTCAGATGTTTAGATTACTGATGTTCGATCTACCTGTATGTAGTTGGTGGGGTTGCCCTTCTCATCCTTGTCCTTGTCCAAAGGGTCTGCTAATGACCCACGCATACAATCTATAGAGGCAATATCATTTTTCCAGTTAACTAACTGTTTCCAGGGCAGACAACTGATTAATCACAGATTATTTCACCTTATCTTAGGGACTTCTTTGGTAAAATGAGAGATTTGGGCTAGAGAATTGCAGCGATCTCATCCCGGTATACAATTCTATGAAGAGCACATTTCTAGGAAGTAAGTACAATCTGTCCGCTTCTAATGAATTTCAACTTAGCTCCTCACAATATTTTACAACAAGCTCTTTGATATTGTTGGAACCTTCTGAGTACTTCCCCCAAACCATTTTCTTGGTCTTTCTGTACCAGGAAGTAACATTCTGCCAAGTTGAAAAGGAACCTGAGCCTCCAAACGGGGCTAAGACTGTGAAGTCTCAAAGCCTAGATGGGTATGAATGCGACCAAACGTGTTGTTCCCTCTGTGCCCTGCTTATGTTGCCAGCTGGGAGAGCTAGCTCCGCTTTATTGTTTAAAGTTTCTTTTGGACTGATGAATATTTCTAAAATATTGTATTGGTTAAGAGCTCATGCTATGGCAATGTAAATCAATTCCCACTTTCATTATTTAAGTATGTGATTTTTTTTTACCCCTACAAAAATTCCATTGAGATATTGCAGGCCTTATATTGGCTAATAATAAACTATGGTGGTGGTCTGGTAGAAATAGCTGTGGGTGGGATTTGGGGGAGCAAAATTGTTATCATTTTGGCTGTAGAATTCATAGACAAGATGGAAGCCCTGTGCAGCTTCGCCTGGCTAAGGATGTGCCATTTTACTCCATTCATTCTGTGGAGTCCTGGGGCAGTCACCGATCTTCAGTTTTCTCTCAGAAATAATGTTCAAGTAGGACTTCTTGGGAATGGAGTGTTAAGGCAATGAAAAGGACCAGAAGCTTATCCATAAAAGAGGCCTCAGAAGGTTAGAAGTGGGTAAGACAAAGCTGAAAAACTAAGAAACCATGGTCTATAAGTTCTGTGATAATTTAGGTAATTAAGAACTTACGGCCCCTGCTTACATACTGTGTATCCTAATAAGCAATCAAGAATGTGTCTGTCTGCAATAATCATTACAGATATTAATACAGCTTTGAGAAATGGAGGCCTGGCTATAAGTGTTACATTTTATTTGTAAGTGCATGGTTTAATTATGGCTATAAAACATTGATTAGCTAAAACTTGCTGCTGCTGTGTGACTTGAGAGCCAAACAGGTTTGTATTATGGAGCAGTCTCTGGTGTATGATAGTTTTAAGGCGCGGGAATGAGCTGGGAGACAGTCACTTGCAGGAACGTCTGAACTTTCACATGAGGACACCTTGCTGACATTGAACATGGCTTCCCTGTGCACCTCGTTTGCCTTGGGGCTGCCATTCTGATCTGCTTCCTGGGTGGTGTTATCATTCTTTTGAGAGTGTGGGAATTTTCTCTGGAAAGAAATCTGGAATACGCAAGGTATTGATGGAATCTATATATTATTTGAAGTGTGCAATGAAATGACTTCTATGCTTGCACCCCAGATTTATGCGTTAGTGCTCTACCAACTATGTGATTGTATCTGGCCATGGGGTTTTGTAGGAAATAATTCACACTAAATAGGGTCACAAAGACCCTAACCCCTAGGGTCTAAGTCCTAACTGTATAGGATTGGTGGCCTTAGAAGAAGAGGAAGAGTCTCTTTGTATCTTTGTCTCTGTCTCTGTCTCTCTCTTTCTTTCTGCTTCTGTGTACAGAAGACAAAGTGAGATAGTGACCATTTGCAATCCACAGAGAGAGACCCCCCTCTCCATACACCAACCCACCTTGATCTTGGACTTTCAGCTTCTAGACCAGTGCATCATTTGAGTCACCTGGTCTATGGCAATTTGTTACAGCAGCCCCAGATGACTGAGTCAACAGAGCACATGGGGGATGCACAGATGTTAACTAGAGGAAGAGCCACCTCTTTAAGTATTATAGATGTTACAGATATTAGAAAAAGTTATAGATGTCATGCTGGAGCATGGGCCACAAAAGAACAGGGTTGGCTGGGAAAGATTGGGATTCGGGACAAGTCAAACCAGAGGCTGATCGATGCCGCAGATACAGCTAAATAAGAAACTCTGTGGAGGGAGGTGAACTGAGCAAGGCGGATTTGAATTTAATTTTAGAAATACAGAAATATTCCAGAAATGGGAAAGTATTTGGATACCAAGTATATAGCATTGAATAGCAATCTTGATGCATGAAAATTACAAGCTTTTTTGTGTTTGCTTTTTAAGTCTCTGCCTGGTGTTATGGTTCTGGATAAGCGTAGACCAGAGAAGCTCTATGTGTTCAGGGTAGTGTGTTGTAAAGACTTTGTGGCTGTCACTTTCCAGCAGTGACAGCCACAGAGGTGTTGATACGGGAAACAAAGTCCAAAAGATTGGGGAATGGCTGACTGTGTGATTATATGGAAGTGCCTGCATTCACATTGTTCAGATTCAGACAGTAAGACTCGAATTGATATTTTAGCTGATTAAACACAACTCAGGGAATGTATGAATGTGCCATGTATAATCAGAATTATTTTTAAAAGTGCACAGGCATTTGTGAACACACAGAGATGAGATGAAACTATGCTTCTTAATGGGAAAAAAGTTATCTCTGGATATTGGGGTCATTGCAATTTTCTGCTATATACTTTTTAGTGTAGTTTTTCTCCAGACGGAATAGAATACCAGTGTTCTACTGTGAAATCAGAGCAACAAAACTAATCCTACTATTAAAAAAGGAAAACTTTATAGGGGTAAAGAGTGAGTTGGTGGGAGGATAATCACAGCAGACAGTACTGATTTGTTGGATTCTTTTCAGGGTTTTGAGCTTCCATGCTTATATAATGTTTAAATGGGTGCTAATTAATAGAAAGTGTGTTACACTCACACACACACGCACACAGAAAATTAATGGTGCCACCATGGCTCATGACTCTCCAGGTTGGGTACCCAACTGCTATTTTCCATATTCAAACAGAACAGAGTAAAAAAGCAATGAGAGCCGCATGACTCCGCATGGCAGCCAAAGATACACATGACATTCCTATAGCTAACTTCTTGGCTCATAATCTCAACTGCAGGAGGGTCTGAGCACTTACAAATCTTAAGAAAGGTGGGGAGGTGGTTTAAATATCCTTCATCAGATAGTATTCTTTTAATCAGAAGTAGGATTCAGGGAGTGGGAAAGAAATAGAAACCTATTTTAGGAGCCACTGTGGATGTGAGCGGAAGAAAGGGTAAGACATAAATGAATTGAAAAAGAAATGGCAATAACATAGGTCAATGTGAATATGCTACATCCATAAAATGTAACAAGGGGTTGATAAAAAACTCATGCAATGAATACTGCTGTCTAGAATTAGTAAACACAGAAAAAGTGGCTTTTCTCCTCTTCACTCGACTCCCGTACTCTGTGCAGTGTGTGCTTACTCATCTTGCAAGCCTTCCTGCTGCGTGAGTGTGAGGAGACAGCGGCTCTCTGCTGCTATCTAGCACAGACATGCCGTATTCATCTTTAGCAGACGCCAACACTGTCACCAAGATCACTGTGTTTCATGAGGCTTTGTAAACCCCGGAAATAATGACAGTTGTCAGCCTCAGAGAGCTGAGAAATTCAGCCTTCAAAACACGAATGTGAAAGGCTACTGTCTGCTGGATCAGGGTGGAGATTTGTGTTGATCTGTCTGAGAAACAAAATAGCAACCTGCTGCTATGTTAAGGCACAAGGAGATACCTTGAAGGGAGGATTTGATGCTCTCGTTTTTACCATTTTCTGATGGCTCCCATTTGAGAAGGCTGGAGTCAAGTGGGAGGAAATGTGTGATGGCTCCAGAAGAAAACGGGTGAAATGAAGCCACATCTAGGTCCTTGGAAGACTCAATTTTCTTTGCCGGTTTGCATTTCCAGAGATGGTCTGAACTGGTTCAAGTAGAACAGGAATGCATTCAGCCCTCGAGTAACTTGAAAAAAATTCAGATTTATTGCAGAGGATTATGACAGGGAGTAAATATGAGAAGAAAGATATCTCAAGGCTAATCTAGGATATTAGAGAGCCAAGTTTTACAACTTTATCCCAAAACTTCTCACAACCTATGGTCATGGCAGCTCAGGAGAGAGATATTTTAAACTCCAATTAATGAGAGTTAGCAAAGACTGGCATTAATTCAAAACATCTGGGTTTAAACTCCAAGCATTGTGGTACTCCAAAAAAATAGCCTTAGTGAATTCTTCTATTTCTTTGTCTACCAGTTTCATACACACCTAGTCTTTCCTGGGAGACCAAAGATGCCGTCCATTACAGTTCCCTGACATGTATTTTTTTTTTTTTTCAGTGATTGGTGACTTGCGGCTGTTCTTGCAAATTTTCAGCAATGGAGCAACTCATCCGCTTCATAATTCCTTCTTGCAGTGCAGAGGGAAGTTGAAAAGCAGATTCAAATCATGTAAGTTTGTAACTGGTCCTATTAAAACGTGGAGGCATATTGAAACTGTAATTTAAAATGTGTGAATGTGCAATGCTGATAAAAATACCTGTGTGGGTGCCTGAGGCTGACTGTTCGGGATGTATGATAGCAAGGTCACCACACACAGGTGGCTCCCAAGTGACTTACATTCCACTCACAACTGGAGCAACGATGTGACCAGTGTTCTGTCCTGGGCTTGTGATATAGCTAAGCTAACCCACAGAACTTGAACTCTTTGATAGTTCATTGGGATACACAATTGAAAAGTCTTAAAAATAGTGGACAATTCGAAGTCACTTTGTCCTCTTCAGTAGAGGAGAGAAACAATGGATATTTATGTTTTGAAGGGTGTGGGACTGAAACTGTAATTCCACTGTTACCTTTTACTCTGTGTTGTACCAAAAATGTTCAAAACCCTCAGTTTCAATAATACTTCTGGCTTATTCTTTCAAGAGAGAGGAAAGAGGGAGGATTTTTTTTTTTTTTTTTTTTTTTTTTTTTTTTTTTTTTTTTTGGTGCTGGGGATCGAACTCAGGGCCTTGTGCTTGCAAGGCAAGCACTCTAATCACTGAGCTAAATCCCCAGCCCAAGGAGGGAGGATTTGAGTTAGATTATCTCTAATCATGTCATCTAACACAAATTGCAATTTGATGAGTACTGTTGATGATTAGACATCTGAGCACATTTCTGCTTAAGATCTACTCTGAGCATTCTCATCATTCTGGAAAAAGGCACACAACAATAGAAGTGTGTCACTAGAAGAATTAGGCTGCCTGTCTATTCTATTAAAAGTTAAAAATTCTATTAAAAATTAAAACTCATTCAATCCAATCTATTCTGGTCATTTACTTAAGAGAAGAAATGCAAACAAATATAGTAGAAATGCAAATACTGCTGGCTTCCAGAAGGTGAAGTTTCCTCTGATCACGAGTCCTCAGTCAAAAGATACATCTTCCCATGTACATTGCATTCAAACACCCAAAACTTCCAAACAGGGGTTTAGCCTAGGAGTTAATCAAATCTTTTGCCTTTGTAGATGGATAGTTTTATAATCATAACATTTAGCAGATATGGGAAGTTTGGAAGAATATGGGACCCAAAAAAGGCAAAAAAGGAGGTCTTCTTTTCTACTATTTTATATGATGGTCCTACTATAATGAAAAGATTAGAAGAAGTGTGGTTGCCAAATTACAAAGACTGTATATTTTTAAAAATCCATAAATACCAAAGAAATAAGTATGCAAGATTTACTTTGCTAAATCATCTATTTTTCCTTTAAATGTCTTCAGATTTTTTTTTAATTTGGTGCAAGGACTATATATACAGTAACACTGAGTTTTTAAGAGCTGTATTTTACCCCCTATGCTATCATAATTATGGTCTCATTAAGATTCCAATAAAAGGTAAAAAAAAAAGAGCCCTTTCTAAAGGAAAACAGAAGTGCCCACAGTGTCTCTCTACCAACATGCAATGCTTTTAAAATATTTGCATTTGAAATTCCTCACTGCAAATATTCTCAAACCAAAGGTAAATATAACACTTAGATTCCTCCCAGAAGAACATTCCTTCTGCTATTAATACCCTGAATTCAAATCTTTTTGCAAGTCTGTATAATTTTACTGTATGTACTTTACCCTCCAATTTGGCAGGATGTAAGTGTTAGGAAACTGGATATATCAGAAATGAATTGAAGGTGGTATCTCTCGCCTGGGTGGATACTGTTGTTTTCTTTTCTTTGGCTTTCTATTTCAAAAAATAGCCCATTTGCAATCTCAGATGTATGAAACCAGTGTCTTAAGTTAGACATAAAGAAAGGTAGGTCTCCCCAATGAAAGCATCAGGTACTACATATTGTAGCTTTCCGGAGATCAATAGACTAAATCATAAAAGACAAAAGCGTGTGCTCAGCTCTCTCATATCTTCTTTTATGTGGCCTCTTCTCTCCTTAAAAGCATACACCTTCCCTTTGTGGAAGTACCAGGGTCTGAGTCAGGCCTCGGAGTGCTCAGTGGTCATCCTCAGCTTCTCCTGTTGCGCCATACACAGAGGCCACCTGGCAAATAACGGCTTATTTACTAGCTGACCCGTTCCCTGGACTCCCCTGTATTTCATAGCATTCATACATGAAATTAATCCAAGCTAATGATTTTCAAATCTTATTTCAAAAGTGGTTTCTAATAACCCCACCAAGAATAGCACAAAATAAAGTTAAGTTAATGAATGAGTGAAGATAATAAAATTTAGAAGCCCAATTTTATATTTCCTTGGTGGCTTCATGTTCTCCCTATTAATAAGGCCACCCCTGTAGCCTACTTGCGATAAAAAGTTGGATGTAAAAAAGAATGGGGCCACAATAAGGACATTGGTAATATTTTCCAGAGACATTTCCAGTGCAAGCGTTGGGAGCAAGACCAAGATGGCAGAAAGTGTGGGAGTCAAGGGAAGTGAAGATGTATAGTCCGTTACAGTCAAATCATTAATTTTGAGAAATGTTTCCTAAACGGGATAGAAAAGAGATGGGGAGGGAGGGATTTTTTGCTTTTAGTTTTAGACCATGAATGAATTCTTTTTTATGGGTTGAATTATCAAAGGAAAGGAGTGGATTGAAAAGGAAAAGTAGAAAGTTATAATCGAGGAGAAATAATTGAATGAGGTTGCAAAGGAGGAAGGAGAAAGCAGGATAGCACTTCTTCCACTAAAGAAGGTGGCTATGAGAAAGAATGAAGATACAGTGCTGGTCACAGTGCAGATATTGAGAGATGTTAATCTAATATAATTTTGTTTTCTGAGGCAAAGTGAGCTAGACTATCCTCCAGGAGGAAAGAGTGTGGTAGGAATAGGGAGGTGGTATGAGAGATTATTTTGGAGACTGGAAATATTTGAAATGATCACTGTGGGACATGGGGAAGAATGATTTTCCTGGGATATATTTCCATAAATGCAGTTACGGAGTTGAATATAAGATATTTTTATGGTTTTTTAATAAGTGTTACCAGTTTTGCTTTCCAGAAAATTTTTGCCATTTGTACAACATCCAATATTAGAGTGAACAAGGACTCCACGGAGCCAGCCTTTGGAATCCGTCCTTCTTCTCCAGCTTCCTTTGCTACCACTTTTAGCTATTCTTTCACAAGCACACAGACCTTGTGCCTCCTCCAGCCCTCACCTACACGCCTACCTTGATGCCTTGTTCTGCTCTTCTTTCTCACAAGATGCCCCCAAATCATCTCTTTAGAGGGGCCTTCCTTAAGGTACCCATGCCTGCCTGAGTCCTAGCCAGATCGCGAGCTAACCTCCTAAGATTTTTCTCTGTAGCATTTGTCCTTGTATGTTCATGGTGGAAAAATTCAGAATTCTACCTTCTAGGTTTTTGAAATACACAGTAGATTATTATTTTCTAGCTTTGCAGAGTGGCAGTATCGTAGCCAATGAGGTTTACCTGAGGCACGATTATTGCTGATTATTATTTTCTGTAGTTACCTACTATGAAGTAGAATATTAGAACTTATCTCTCCTAACTGTACCTCAGGACCTGTTGACCACAAAGAAATACGAGATTGAGGCGATCAAAAGCCATCCTCCATTTGAACTTTACGCATTGTACACATGTGTCAAAACATCATACAGTTCTGCACATACATGCTAGGTTCTTAATGTGTCTACTTAAAGAAGAAAAAAAAATTTACTTATTATTTTTCTTTTTCTTACACTATAGTAAGATCAAGGAAGATAAGGACTGTCATATTAAACAGCATTTTTTTTTTCTTTTAGCTACTGGAAGAGTAGTTGACAAAAAGATAAGGACTTGGTAATTATCTGATGAATGAGTGAGTAGGAAATTATTCATTTTCCTAACCACATTTTTCTAACATTAGATACTCTCATTTTAAATGGTATATGATAATTTCCTTAGACATTTGTATTTCCCCTTATTGATTGTCTCCCTTCCCTTATCACATTATTTTAGGGATCTTAGTATTTTTTCATTGATTTCTGTGAGGTTTGTTCATAACAAGGGTGTTCCAACATTAAGGTTGCACATTTATTGCAGTTTGTTTTAATATACAGTAATACCTTGGTTCAGGAACCCTTCTGTTTGTTTCACAAATAAAAGTGCGTGGCAAAATTTTGCTTCTGTTTGCAGAATGCACATCAGGTGACAAACACAACCGTGGCCATCTTCCCCACACAAACACAAAGGCAGCCATCGTCCCCCAAATCGTAAAACAAATTAAGTTCATACACAGAGGAACCACTGTATTAGCGTGGATTATGGTTATATAAGGACAAATTGCAGGAGTTAAATCTATACAATTTTTTCCTGTTTCCTTGTATTGTGTTCAATTTAACAAGAAATTTTACTACCATAGTGAAATTTGATCAGTCTTTTGTTTTCCACTCTTAAATATTATTGTTTATTTATTTATTTCTTTATTTATTTTTGTGCTGGGGATCAAACTCAGGGCCTTGTGCTTGCTAGGCAAGTGCTCTAACCACTGTGCTAAATCCCAACCCCAATTTTCTTTTTTATTAGTGCATGTTTTCAATACATGCAATTTCAGTCATTGTGAGGATTAGGTACATGTATATAATACAGCATGATTCCTTTTCTAATCCCCTTTTTCTTTCCTCCCACCTTCCTCCCTTCTCTAAACCCCCCTTCCCCATTTTCATTCTTCTTATATGATTAATCTTTTGTCACGTTTATGATACACAGTGTTTACATTCATTGAGGTTATTAGGTTCTTGTACGTGGCATGTCTTTATGTTACTTATTTCCCCTTCTCTTTCCCTCTCCTCTCCCCCTTGGTCTCTAGGACTCCTTCCCATTTCCCAGAGATCTAGCCCCTTGTCTCTTTCTATCTATCCTTTATTATTCTCTTTGTTTGTACCTTGCCTTACTCAAATGAGAGATACTATACGGTATCGAAGCTTGTGTGTCTGGTTTATTTCTCTTAATATCATATTTTCCAAGTGTACTCATTTCTTGCAAATATCTCAAATTTGTCCTTTTTTATAGCCAAGTAGTATTCCATTATGTGTAGATACCATGTTTTCCTTATCCAGTTGTCTGTTGGTGGATATACACGATGCTTCCAGGATTTAGCTATTATTAATTGTGCTGCTATAAGCATTGGTATTGATTTTAATGGCTGACTTTGAATTCTCTTTGAGCTTATTTAATATACAACATGGAGAAGGTATCAAACTTGCTATTTCTCCAAAATAACCAAACCAATTTCCAAAAACTTGCACTGAATTATCCTTTTCTTTCTCTCTGATTTTGATTTATGTGCTTGATGTTCTTTGATTTTGTGTTTATCATAGATTAGCATTTTATCTGTGATATTTATATATATATTCATTTGATGTATACATGTGTACCATCTGTTCTGTGTTGATTTGTCCAGTTCTTTTTATTTTTCTAAGTTTAGATATTTATGCGTTATTATTTCAATTATTGAAACTTTATAGAATTTTACTTAGAATATTTTGAAACCAACAGTTAGCATGCTTTTTTAAAATTTTGTTTTAGTGGTACATTATACACACACACACACACACACACACACACACACACACACATATGTATATATACGTAACATCCATCATAGGGAATTTGCACCTGTAGATGATACATCTTGCTGCTTCTTTTTTTCCCAATTCCCTTCCCCTCCCTTCACCCCCTCCTCCCCCCTTATTTACAAAAGGTTTGTTTCCATGTTTTTTCTATTCTCTTTTCTCTTGTTCATCTGTTCCTTCCCCCCCACCCCCTTGTTCTCCTTTGGATAGCACACAGTACTTATATATCACACTATTTTTAATAGGACTATTTCTGTAATTTGGAAACTTGATGCATATCACTGTCCAATAAATATATTTTAGTTTAAGAATTATGATTATCTATATGACATTATAAGAGGATATTTGTGGCTTTCGGTATTCATAGAAACTTTGGGGTTTTCAGTACTGTGTTGAATGAATTATACCTTTTGTACCATTGATAAAGACTTATACCTATCATCCATTTGAATTACTGAATCTTCTAATTAATTCAAATATTTTCAGTAGATTCTTTCAGATTTTCTAAGAAACCAAGTTCTTTAAAAAATGATAAAACTCATGTTTTCTCCCTTCGATATGTATAGCTCACAGTTTTATTTCAAGTCTTATCTCACCGGCTAGGACTTGAAAACAAAGTTAAATAATACTGGCTGGCTCTTTTAATTCGTCTCAACTCTCGTCCTAACATATTTACATACACAAAGTATGGTGCTGATTCTCAACTTGTTTTTAGTATACTTTCATCCAGAATATGAACTAAATGCGATCAAGTATTTTGTCACCTTCTATTTGGATAAGCATGGGTTTTGTGGGTGTTGATATTTGACCAGTTAATGGGATGTACTGTTCTAACAAGTTTCATAATATTAAACAATCCTTTCTCTCCTTGGTTATGTTTTTCACTCTCAAACTGGTTATTTTGACATGATAGCTAAACAAACTGAGTATAAACACAGATGTTAAGAGATAGGACTATAGAGCCTCATTCATTCCTTTGAGTGCCCAAAGATATATATATATATATATGTGTATATATATATATATATATCTTTATATATAATCTTAATATATTATATATATTATCTTAATATATATATTATCTCACATATATATATCTTGCATATATATCTTTCATATATATATTCAAAACCAGCAGTTGAACAATTAGTTGATAAATATCACCAACACTGACAAATAATCTTGGCCATCCAGCCTCTGCCCCCCCAACCTTCCTTTCTAAACTCATGTTTTGACTTAAATTATCTGGCTAATTACTGTAACTCCCCGTGTGTGCTGACATAGCTTTAGGGCTGGCACTAAAGAACAGTCAAAGGTACTAGTGAGAAGCCTGGAGACTGACAAGATGATTCTAACATTTACATGAAAATGAAAAATCTCAGGAATATTCCTAGGAATCCTGAAAAGGAAGTCATAAATTGCTGAGCATTAAGCCACTAGGCAAAGGTTCCAAGGGAACAAGAAGAGGGCAAAAGGGGAGGGGAATGGGAAGCCAGAGGAATAAAGATATTTTAAAAACAAGAACCTAATAACCCAAATTTAAAACAGTGACACGTACACTAGGTACTACAGTAACTCTATGTAGTTGTGACTTAATGCTGCATCTATGTGGTTGTTAACGTTGCTTGTTGTTATAAGCAAAAGGCACAATGTATTGTGGTCTGTAAGCTTAAGTAATGCTTTGTAAGTTTGTGTAATTTTGGACAAATTTTAATAAAAATCTTTAAACAACAACAACAATAACAAAACAACCCATAGGATGTAAAAGGGTATGGGAATAATGGAGAAACACAGCAACCCAACTGACAAGGATACATATGCAGGACTCGACTTTTGACAGAGGTATCACTGCAGAAGAGTAAGTGACATTTGGTCGGTGGACAATGCATATGAAAAAGAAAAAATATGTATTACTTCTCCCTTGATCACTGGTAGTAGAATATATAGCAAGCTGTATTATAATTGTGTTGTCAACAGATATCTCTTGTAAGAAACAACTAATCATAAGTGAAAATACTGTCACATCAACGACATCCAAATTAGGCATGTCAATTTACAAAAAGACATCATTAAGATATGGATTGGGAGGCAGTATCTGCAGTGCATAAGACTTACAGAGTGTTTGGTTGTACGACACATAAAGGATTTCTAAAAAGTCAATCGAAGGAAGTGAACCCTGTATAAACGTAAGTATAAATACAAGCAAGAGGCTTGAAAAGTCATTTCAAAACTCTGGGTATCCAAATAGTCAGTGAACATATGAAAAGATGTTTAATCTTGTTGTTCATCAAGGAAATACAGTCACTTTGGAAAACTGGATGTCTGTAACTACTGAAAGCGAACATGTGTATGCCATATGACCCAATTCCAGTCCTAGGCTATACATTCAGTAGAAATGCTTACACATATACAGCAGAGACATGGACAAGAATGTCGACAGCAGCACTACTCATAATGGCCTCAAACTGAAAACAATCTAGATTTTGTCCATCAGCAGGCGAGTGAATAAATACCAGGTAGTACATTCGTGTAACAGAGTGGTATATACTATGTAAACATCAGCAGGCCGCTGGAGCGCCAAGCCTAGTGACTCTCACAGGCACGATGTTGAATGAAGGAAACAAGACGCAAGAAGTGCAGACCGCATGTTTCCATAGTGCGGTGTTCGAAAGCAGGTAAAATTAACAAATGGATAGATGAAATTGAAGGTCTGGAGTTCAACGGTGGCTTCTGGTGGAATGGCAATTAATTCATCCCCAGCAGATATATTTGTGTTATGAAAATTGATCTTACTGTACACTTATAATTGCTTCACTTCTATGTATGTAGATTGTCATTCCATTTAAAAAGTAAGAACCAAGCAAGCATACAGAAGCTATCATGCTGGATCTTTCGGAGAGGGGAAAATCTGAGGCCTGCAAGGAAGCTAGTTAGAGAGGTGGGCAAACACATGATTGTGGTATGCAATATTTAAGCTTTTAAATGAAAGAAGGGAAGAGAATATGTAATAAAATCCAAGAGGAGGAAACTAGTTCCGATAAGAAGCTCAGCTTTAGCTTTATAAAAGCTAGCTCTTTTAAGTGGAATTCAGAAAGGTAGATGGACTTTGCGTAGGTAAAGGAAAGAAAAGCAGCATTCTTTTCGCAGGAAGCAGTATGAACAAATAAAAGGTAGGGATATTGGGGCCATTTCTGAGACTGTTAGGATGTCCAGGGTCATGTAGCATGAGTTTTAATGCAATTCTCCTTCTTATTAGCTTTGCGACTATGAACTATTTATTCTCAGTTTCTGCCTTTGCAATTTTATAATAGTAATACCATAATCTTACAGGTGAACATTATACAATCAACATGAAGATAAAATGGAAATGCCTAGAATCTTACTTGGCTCTTGGCAAGTACTTAACCAAGTTTATCTACTGCAATTACAATTCAATAATTATTAGTATTACTGATATTTTCAAGGAAATAATTGGTAAGGTTGAGCTAGGTTGCCAATTTTAATCCAGGGCAGTCTTTCTAAAAAACAGCTTTCGGAGAAACCAGGGAAGTTTGATCAGTTTGAAACAGATGTTAGATACTTGCAAGCAAGTTGTATCCAGAATACTTTTAAAAGTTAGAACTACAAATGAGATTTAGAAGTATATTTTGATTAATACCTAAGATGGGCATTCATGGTTTAATACTAGACTATTTTTCTTGAAATCACTGAATGACTATATTTTGAGGTATCCTGAGATGATTAGTTTTAAGAGTGCATCATTGGTTTATCTGGTCAAAAGATCCTGTCATAAAATTGTAATTACGTCATAAATAGTGTAAATATGATATTATACATTTGGACACAGCAGAGCACAAAAAAAATTAGGCAGTCTGTCTGTTGTTTCTGAGCTGTGTGTAATGTTGTACCATATTACAGATTATGAAGAGTCCAGAGTACTACCAACCACTCAAGTACTGTGTGATCATATATACGTTTATCTGTCAGTATCTGTTCAGATCCTTGCAATTGGCTCTCTCTCTAAGTCATGAGTAATACTAGGCTGTTTGGATTGATTTAGAAGACTAACCGTACCCTGAATGGACTAAACAAAATAAATTTACTTCTCACACTTGTGGAGGGTAGGAAGTCCAAGATCAAAGTGCCACCAAAGTATATTTCATCCTAAAGTCTCTTCTTTTGACTTGTACATGGTTGCTATACTGTTGTATGCTTATGATTTCTCTAGAAGAAGAAAAGTAGTTGGTTCTTAGAAGAAAAAGAGGAATAGTGGACCAGTAAGAACACTAGAAATGAAATTTAAAACAGGATTACCAACCGCTATCTGACCCTTCTTTTCTTTTCCTTAACACTGGGGTTTGGCCAAAGTCCTATCTAGATTACAATCAAATGATGACAAATATTATTTCCTCTTCTTTTCTTTTAGTTAATACATAAGTGTAGAGTCTGAAAAAAAAAACTTCAGTGTAACATACTGGCACTAAAGCATAAGGATGTGGACAAACCTTTTAAATTTTGAATGTCATTAATGTATAAGTTTCTTATAAATGAAGAATTTTGGACCAAAACCAACAGAATGGAATCCATAGATTTAATATGTCTGTTTTTTAAAAAACATACAGTCAATGTTATTGACAAGAAAAATTTATTTTCTCCCCATTGTCAAACCTCATGTTTCCGCCCAGAATATCCTAAGTTAAAGTGACATTTTCATTTTTTATTTACATATTGAATTGTTCATAAGAAAGGGAAGTATGTATTCTAGAGTCTCCTAAAACGGGAAGACATGAAGAAACTTTCAGTTGCTATCTTCAAACTCTTCCTCAAGTGACAGTTCCTCCAAAGAATACATTTGTGGTACTTTTACAAGTGTGTTGTGTGTTTCCCTGAGCAAAGGCAATTTCTGTGAAAGCAGTTTATGCAAAACAAAGCATTTAGAGAAAGAAAATTAAGTCATGTTACGAGAAGAAAATGTTTAGCAGGTGAGGGCTTCTTGGGGGCCTTCTGAATAATTTTTAAAATAATCATGTTATTGTAAACAGTGAGATCTCCAGGTGTGAGCTGACCTAGATGAGGCAGTTCAGTGACTCTGAGATGTTGCATGGCTTCACAGTTTTGATTCTACAGCAGATTTCCTGGGGAAATTATGAGCCACAACACCGAAAATATATTTCTTAGGTCTGTGCTCAGGAGTTGTGTTCATCTTGGGGGCAACAAGGGGATCAGGGATTTTAATTCTCAGGAGATCTTGATGCATAGCCAGGGTCTACAGCCCACTGTACTAGGGCGAAATATAAATGACTACATCAGTGACGGGGAGTCTGAAAAGATCTAACACCACCTTTCCAAAGAACCTGATGATCAAGCTTCTGGGTGCCCAGAATAGTGGCCCCTTTGCTCATGAGTGAGATTTGGTTATTTGGAACCTATACATAGCAATTATTGCTGACTCGTATTGGGTGAGTCAAGTGAGGAGGAAGAAGGCGTGAAATGTTTCAATTTTCCTTCCTCTTTCTTTCTTTGTCTGTTTCATGAAGCTGTCAGATAGAAGGTCTTAGCTATATGTCTTTCCTCCAACTCAGCAGATTTTCTTTGAGAAAAATACCTTGCTAAATGCTTTTTTGGCTAGAGGGATCACAAGCACAGTGGTGGGTTTTGCAAAAAACATTAGGCCATTGGGTCAGTTTTGGCTGATAAAAAGCAGGAGGTTATTGAGGCTCAGAAGCCTGCCCATTCTCACAGAGGGCTGACCGAAGATCTTGGCTCCAGCTCCCTCTTGTTTGGGTGTACTGCCCTCGCAGGAAGTGCTCAGATTCTTTGCTAGCCTGCCTGTGCACAATTTTTGGCCTCTTTATAAAACAAATGTGCACAGCCTCCTGGAGACAAACAATGAGATTGTAACAAGTAAGAGATCCGGATTAAGAACCCAAGCTCCGAAGTCCTGCGTTAACACAAAACTCTTCCTGACTTGATGGGATTCTGATTTTAGGGAGAGTTGTCATGGTTTTCCAAAGAGATCCAGTACAAAATCCTCCACATGCTTAATTTTGTTTTTCAGACAGCTGAGACTTAGAGTTAAGCAAAGAACAATTGGTGTGGCCGATTCCATGGGCTGCAGGACTGAATTGCCCTAGGAAGTCTGCAGCATTATCTCTCGCTTCAGGAATATAAATCTGACTTTAATTAACTTAGAAGGCCTTATTGTCAACCTTTATTCAGCCCCAAGCCCGATGGTTTTTTTTTTTTTTTTTTTTAATATTCTGCAGTGCAAGATTGACCCAAGTCAAACCCTTTCCACGGGAGTATAATTATGTCTTGCAAATTATGTCTTGCGAAAACCAACAGGTCCAAATAGTCTACTTATCTTACACAGTTCACACAGAATAAAATCGCATTTATTTATGGTGCCACCACCTTCTTTTCTTCAGTTATTTTTAAATCCTGCTTTCCCTGCTCCACTTACCTCCCTATCACTGTCAGAATAATTCCAAAATAATCTACCTGAAGAAATGTTCAGGTAGTTTGATTAACCTACATCAGATGTAACAAGCACAGCAGCAAATCCTTTATATGGAAGAAGAAATGTTTAATTCATTTGATTTGGCTTTTCCTTTCCATTAAGCCTTCCTAAATTCTTTCTGGGAGTCAGTTTTATTACACAGTTTATTGTGCTGTGCTTCTATAACAAAACACAGTTACTACAATGATACAGTTCATTTCTCCTATGTCACTGAATGATGTAGTGTTTAGAAAAGTTAAAATCAAAACAACAATAAGGGGCTTATATTTCGGAAATGATAAAATTCTTTTCAGGTAATGAATTTCTTGCAAGATGCATGGAGAAGAGTATAAGGCAAACATGGCCACAGGCCTGAGGTTAAATAGTCTAGGGAGAAAGTCTGAGGAAACTGATTGTGTTGGAGACTTAACTTGACTAAAGCTAAATATGTGATATTGAGCAATATATTTCACCTTTTGGAAAGTGTTTGCTCTTTTTAAATTAAGGTAATAAAACCTACATTGTTGGTATTGCAGGATTGTTGAATAACCATTTTGTAACTACTATGACTGGCATTGCTATGGTCAAGCACTATTCTCTATGCTTTATAGGTGGTCTTATGAATCCTGTGACACAGGTGAAGTAACTGAGGTACAAGAACATAAAATAAAATAAATGAACCAATATTTCATGGTAGGCCTAGATTCTAATCCGAGGCTTCTGTCTAGAAGCATCATTCAACATGGCAGCAGTTTTAGACAGCGTCATTCATGTATAATCAAAGCCGTATGTTGATCCTGGTTCACCTCTAGGTTTTAATACCTATTGTACCCCCTTGTTGTCACACACACACACACACACACATTCTTGTGGATTAAAAAATGTTGACTTTAAAATATGGTTGCATTAAGCAAGGTGAATAAGAAAAGCATACTCTGGCAACTTACCATTTCTTTTATATTGCCAATTTAAAAAAAAAAAATAAAAGGAATCTAACTCTACTGTTTAGTTTCCCACTTTTTCTGATCAACAGGTCCTGGCTAGCTAGAAGCTTTCTGAATGACTGTGTTCCCGTTCACAGAGGGTGGGTGGCATGCATAAGCATCTCGGAAGCTTTTCAGTTGCAATGGTGGTGGGAAGGCAACCGCATATTCTCAGTGTTTCAGGTGAACTTTTGCTCCCTGAGTCACAGGACAAACACAGAAGTTCTGAGACACTGTCTTCCCCTGCCCTCTCCCCTGTTGGCCTGCACTTTGCTTTGTGGTTGGGCAGGTTCCGTAGACACACCCATCCTGGTGTTAGGGACTTACGGAGACTAACAATGCTTCAAGAATGTACTAAATGGATCAAGACTAGTTTTGTTTTGTTTTGTTTTTCTGTGGTGATGGAGATCAAATCTAGGGCCTTGCTAATGACAAGCAAGCACTGAGCCACATCCCAGTCCAAGACTACTGGTTCTTAATCAGTGATGATCTTTTTCCTTCCTTCTGACACTTGGCAGTGAATGGTTGATGACACTTCGGGTTGTCACAACTGCAGATTGTGCTTCCGAACACTCTAAAATGTATAGGACAACCCACCACAACAAAGGTCATCTGGCCAAGATATCCATAGTGCAATCGGTGGGGAAGCTTGACCTAGAATACCTGTAGTGTGTTCTTTGAAAGTCACTCCTTTTGGAACAAAGGAGCACTAAATTACAGTGAGTACCTCTACAAGCAACTCTTTAAGTGTATACCTGGGAATTGCAAGTAAGAACCACCATGTACAGCCACTCCATAACTAGTCAAAGTGATAAAATGAAAAAGAAAGGGCATACTACGACTTACCAAATGATGTAGCCGAACAAGCTTTCATATAAACTGGTGGAAACTAAGTTGATAAAATCACTATGAAAAACTGATAGTGTGTAATAAAGCTGATTATATGCATGCCCTATGACCTAGCAATTCTACCCCCTAAATCTATGACTATCAGAAACATACACATACGTTTGTCAACAGTATGCACCTGAGTATTCATAGCAACACTATTTGAAGTGGTCAAAAGTTGGAAAGAACTCAAATGCTCTTCAATTGCAAAATGGGTGAATACATTGTGTTATAGCCACATCATTATACGTGGTAGTGCAAAAGAAAAAGCCTATAACTCTGTACAATTTTATGGATACATCTCACAAAAATAATGTTGAGTGAGAAAAAGGCAAACAGTAAAAATATGTAATGTGGTTCTATTTATATAAACTAGAAGATAGAAAAGAACTAAACCCATTAGAAATCAAAAGAGTGGACATCCTTTTTTGGAGCAGAAATAAATGGGGAGTAGCACAGGGAGATGTTTGGAGATTTGGATAATTTCCTATTTCTTGGTGTGGATGCTGGTTACACAGATGTGTCCACTTTGAAAATTGGTAGCACTGTACACATTTGATATGTTCGCTTTTTCTAAACATGTGTTAGTTTTCCATAAAACTTTTAAAATGTGCAGCTGGTGTTCTGGAAAGTAGAATGGGATACTTGTATTAGTTCTCTCTCATGCATTTTAATATAGATCAGCCCAATGGCACTTTAAGAGATCCAGCACTTAGCACTGAGGAAAGCAGAGCAGGAGCAGAAACCCAGTTCCCAGCAGGCCTGGCTGAGCAAAAGGCAAGCAGGGGTGCAGGTGAAATAATTTTCTGAGAGAATGCCACTGAGAAGGAGAATAATCACAGGGCAGGTGCAGAGGCAGCTATTAAGAAAGGTTGTTGCAGACTGCAGAGAATGGCTGGTATCTGCTGCAGAATCATGGGTAGTGAGGAGGTTTTAGGCAGGAGAGTGTTTGCTAAGAAACAGTCAAAAATATCTTGAAATACTGTATCACTGTGCTCCGCTGCATATTTTACCTCATCATTTCTTATCTGGCTTTATTCTCTCTCTCTCTCTCTCTCTCTCTCTCTCTCTCTCTCTCTCTCTCTCTCTCTCTCTCATTTATACTGTAGAGTCAGTTCCTATTTGTTGCATTTTGTTAATCCCCAGGAGACAAATGGGCATGGAGAATGTGGTGATTGCTTTGTTTGCACAGCTGACTACCTGACATTGAGAAATTCCTTTACCTTCTCTCTACTTCAATTTTCTTATCTTAAAAGGAGAATTTGTGGAACATTACAAATGGTAAAACTCTCTCTGTGCGACATTTTTATATTTATTAAATTCTACTACTACTAACTCCAGAAAACTGATTTAATGTGAAATCATGGAATCTCATGTAAAGCATTCCAAATTTCCCCCTTTATAGCTCTCCACTGAAAAATGATTTTCTTTCAGTTCTTTATGCCTGCTCCCCTCATGGATCCCAGCCATGGGGAAGCTTTGTGGGAGTTTATAAGTGATGGGTAGCTCTGGAGGGAGGCAGCTTGCCTGGAAAGCAAGAGGGCACACAGTGTACATTCTGTAACATCAGTGTTAGTTCTGGCGCTGGACAGAGGTTGTCATTTTAGCTCTAGAGAAAGGTCCTGCTGTTGAAGTCCAGTGTAGGCAAATAACATATTTTAAATGTTGTACAGCATATGGAAATTTCTATTACTGCAAACATTTGGTTTGGTTCTGTGCCTGTTCAACATATTGCACATTTCTAAATTAAGTGTCCTTTAAATGGAGCACAGTTATGATTCATGTCCCTACATCCCTGCGGGTGGAGGGCTCAAGGTAGGTGTGTTGGACATTTGCTTTTCCACAGCCACACGTGGATAGAGCCCAATCCCAAACTTAATTTCATATGCAGAATCCAGAGATAAGCTGCTAAAAGAGGTTGGGAGTCAAACTATTTGTTTGGTATATTGATCTTATCAAACTCTGGTCCTTTTGGAACCAAGAGGGAGACACAGAACTGTAGCTAACAGCTCTTTCTCCTCTGCCAGTTTTAATTTCCTAAATTTATGAGACTAAGCCTCTGGTGGAAAGAACTGGGGATGGGCCATTTATGCTACTTTTCCATCAGTATTTTTATGTAAAATAGAGCCTTCTCATAGTTAAAAAATCGTTATTTTAGTCTGTTTTCTGAAGTACTCATTATATTCATTTTCCAATTTAATAAGTAATATTTAGAAAAAAGTAAAACATATAATTCAAAATATAAAATATTCCTGTAAGAGACACAGGAGAAGTCTTTATATTATTTTGCATACTGTTAAGAGAGGGTGAAATTTTTCCAACATAAAAATGATTTGTAAGCTTATTATATGGATTTGATCACTATCAATATTTTTGTGTAATTTTATTAAGCGTTTTCCATGTCACTATTTAATTTGGTAAAATAATAATGTTGGTACATCCCTTGACTATATGTTCCAACTACCCAATAAAACTTGGCAAGACTTGAGCTAGACCTATTGCCTCTTATAAACAGGGGGAGATGGGGTAATATCAATCTTCAGTAGGCACTGGCTTTAAATGCTAAAAGGTAAATACATAAACAGTACCTAGAATGAAAAAATATTTCAATTTTATAACCATCCAGAAGCATCTAGCCCAAGATCTAGATATAAGAGTAGTAGAACATTAATGAATGAGCAAAATTCAGATACAGCAGGTATTAAAAAATTCTTTGACTTAAATATTTGGAATTTCAGAGTGATTCTGCAACAATCTGTAACAAGATGTAAGTTCATTTCTCTAATCAAGTAGCTTTTTTTCTTTAGTTTTACGTTTTCTTTATTACTACATAGTAGCTAAACAGTATGATATTGGGACAAAACCAAGCACAGGAACAGAACAAAGTGCCTAGAAATTACCCTCCACGTTTAGAACCAATTGGTTTTGGGAAAATGTTAAGATGTGAAGAATGTCCATAAGGGGTGAAGGACAGTCTCTTCAATAAATAGCACAGGAAGAAGTAGATATCCATATGCAAAGGAATAAAATTAGACCTCTACCTCTCACCATACACAAAACCAACTCAAAATAGATCATTTACTTAAATGTAATACCTGAAAGAATGAAGTCAGTAGACAAAGACATGGAGGGAATGGAGGGAGGACATTGGCCTGAGCAAGGATTTTCTGGATTTGAACCTAAAAGCACAGGCAACAAAAGCAAAAATTGACAAATGACATTACATCAACCTAAAAAGCTTTTGCTTCCAACAAGGGAAACAATCAAGAGGCTAAAATACAACCTAAAAATGGGAAAAAAGTATTTGCAAACTGTACTTAAGGTAACTTTTGAACTTTGAAGACCACCAAAGATGGTAGCTCTTGATTCTGCCTTTTGTCTTCTACAAGAGAAAAACCAGCCATTTCCTGAGAAAGCCCATATCCTTATCAGGCTATCCGTCTTTCTTCCTGTGCAAAATCCTGCTCAGGAGCCAGATTTGAATCATTGAAAAAACAGAAAACGCAAACATGCTAATCTGACTTGCTATTTGTATGGTAAGACACTACAGAAACCAAAATATACTTTTCTACTGAATGGAAAGCTAACTTAGTCTCACCAGACCCTTATTCAAAACCAAAGGAACTGCTGATGGTATAGAATTAACTGCTGAGTTGGTAAGTAGTGTCAGTGGTGGGGTAGAGCAGTGGAATTATTGCTTAGTGTCAAAGAACAGCAATGACAATGTATCTGCTGACCCAAAAACAAATACACTTGGGACTTGGAAAATTCCTCTGGTCATAAGGGTGGCATCGTTCACTTCTCCCACAATCCACTCGTGCGAAAAGAACATGTCTGTCTTCTCTGGCATTAGGTAATTCCAGCTAAGAGAATAAATGGTGGTCAGATTATTGAAGGAGTGGCCTAGAGCAGTACGAAAGATAAAAGAGAATAGATTTCTTTTCGTGTGTGTGTGTGTGTGTGTGTGTGTGTGTGTGTGTGTGTGTGGTACTGAGGATTGAACCCCGGGACACAGTCTAGGCAAGTGCTGGACCATCGGTAGTCCTTTTTAATTTTTGTTTGTTTGTTTGTTTGTTTTGCTTTAAGATTGGATTCTGGTAAATTGCCCAGGCTTGAGATTAAATTGCCTTAAACTTGAGAAGTTGCACCTTTGACCCCCTTGCTTTCTGTCCAAGAACCCAGTTGTCCTCCTCATTCGCTTCACTTCTGCGATTTCTTCCCATTCAGACATGCTCTCACTGGGAAAGCTGTCCCTCAGGGCAGCTCCCTTCCTAAACTTACAAGCACAGGTCTATGGGAGAGAGGACGGAGTTGTGCTTAAGTCACGACTCATTTTCCTGCACTGATGACCAAGGTAAAAAATTTGGGGGGCTGCCAAGTTCTGGATGACCTGGAACTCTCTTTCCTCTCCTGTGACATGGAGCTAATAATAATACCAGCATCATGGCATCATTGTAAGGAATAAATTAGTGAATACATGTGTTGCACTCAGAACAATGTCTGACCCGTAGAAAATAATGTGGTTAGTTCTTATAAAATTTCCCATTTCCTGAGAAAAGAACCCTTCTTAGACATTTCATGTAGTTTAGAGCTGTGAAATGGACATGAGTTTGCAATATCTTAGAATTACTTTTTTGTTCATGCCAGGCATACTAACCAGGCATCGGAACTCTCCAGTCTTACACTGTATCATCAGTACCATCAAATCACAATATATTGAAACTGGAAGGAATCAAGTTATTGTCAATATTTTCACTCTGTCTTTACTTGTTTTCAGGTTTTTCTTAAATTCTTTAGTTATTTGTTCCCCTAAATAACTGCGATGCTAGTATTTTGAAATATCTAAATGAGCTACAGAGAGACCCAGTTATAACCATTTGAAAACTTTTTAAAACATACTCCTTAGACAGTGACTTGTTTTACTTTTTTGCCAGTTAGGAGGAAACAGGACACACACAGTGTAGAAGTGAATTTCATTCTATTTCAAGCCTCTCAAATTCACACTTCAAATATGGAGTTTCTAATAAATCAAAGTTCTAGACATCTAAAGAAAAATGGAAGGTTAAAAAAAAAATCAGAGCTATTCAGATGAGAAAATACCCGACACATGCTCACATGCCTGGCCTAGGTCATTGTGACTTCAGGTAATATCACCCCTAAGAGGAAATTCTTACTGGTTTGCCTCTACTACAATGCCACCCAGGAAGATCCACCACTGGAATGTGGAAAAAATAAGTCCCCAATTCCTTAATTACCCAAAGAATAATACAGAAAAAATGAACACTATTTGCCCTTCTTTAAAAATTTGTGCTCAATCCCAGGCATGGTGGCACATAACTGTAACCCCAGAACTTAGGAGGCTGAGACAGGAGGATTGCTGTAAGTTCTAGGCCAGCCTGGGTTCCAAAGTGAGTTCAAGGCCAGCCTGAACTACATAGTGAGACCCTGTCTCAAAAAAGGAAAAAAAAAATGCTCAAAAATCCCCCACCACGGGGTCGGGGATTTACCTCAGTGATAGAGTGCTCACTTAGCAAGCACGAGGCCCTGAGTTCCATCCCCAGCACCCACTCCACCCCCAAAATCACCACCCAATCTTTTCCCTTTCCAGGAAAGTCACATGGAGACGTGAAAGATTTGGCGCTCGCATCACTATAGAAGATTTTGCCATGAGCAGCGTGTTGATCAAAGTCCTAAGTGGGAGAGTGCTCAAATATTTATTCAGAGCACTTCGCGGAGAGGTGCCCACGGGTGCTCAGGGGTGGCCGCTGGTACTCTTGGCACCACCCGTGTTTCCTCTATTCTAAGGCACCATTCATTCCTGCCTGGGGCTTCCTCATACCTCTTCCCTCGCCCTCTCCAGTACCTCTCAGGAAGATGTTTTATGAACTGTGTGCTTGAATATTTTGTGCCTACAGCAATAAGCTTGTTTTCCTAAAAGCAATAATTAAAACAGAAACTTCAGGAACCTGGGTTCTTAGCCTCAGGAATGCGGCTGCTCATACACTGTCTTGGGAAGAGACTAGAGGTGATACCGCGTCGCATCTGGAGACAGATGTCTCTTTGTAACGAACACGTCCATACTGGGTCTTCTTTGCTCCACATTTCCCTGAGTCTCTTTTCCTCATAAATATCTATAAACATTAATGCAAAATAAGCTCATCTCTCTCCTCTTGATTCCTACTGTTGAATATGAATTTGGTCAGATCATAACCATCTTTTACGTTCCTTGTTTTAACCCTAAAGATATGATTTCATGAAACCAGGCACATCAGTGCTGCTACCGTTATACAAATAGGTATCAATATATGTATTTTATATACTGAGATGAGTTCATTTTTGTGAGTTCATTAGCACATGTTTGCAGTACATAAAGATTACATTTTTGTGGGCAGATGGTACATATACATAATATATCTTAATTCTTTTTTCCATTCCCTTCCCCCTCCTCCCTCTCCTGCCTTATCAGTGCATGGCCCAGGCTGTGAAAGCAAATGGAAAGTATCACTAAGAGTCCACCAAAAATTGTAATTTTCTCTGATTCCAGACAAAATCCCCATTACTTTATTTTTCTAAGAACTAAATATAAATTTCTTCCAACTTGAAAAGTAAAGAGGTTTCACAGTTCCATGCTGCTAATTTGAAGCTAGGTGAATCCACATAGGCTTATTTTTAAAACCATTGGCAATTTTTTTTTTTTTGGCTTGTTTGAGGATTCTATTATGCAGTTTTGGTCTTTCATCCATTTAAAATAGATTCTCCTTAATGAATGGCTGTGTTTCTGTATAAAATGTAGAACATGCTCACATATTATTTATTCTTACTTAGGTATATCCGTGTGACATATGATACATTTTTTTTCTGATTGATTCTAACAGAGTTCTTTTATAAAATACATTTGTTCCTGGTTACAATTAAACATAAATGTGTAAAATATATTCCTTCTGGTTACAATTAAGTGGTTTTTCTTTCTTTTCAAATCATTAGAAATTGAAGTAATTGCTTCAAAATTGTAAGACGTAGGTTTCAGCCAATCCTCAGCAAATTTATGTCTCCTCTCTGTTTTGTATCAAATTCATTATCATTTAGCAAAGGCAAAAAGCCTAATGGCCTTAAAAATGTTTTTGAAGTCCTCTCCCCTTTTTTGAAACAAAAATTTTACCAAGTAAATCCTACCTGGAAGCTTACCACCTTTCTGATTGGACAGGGACAGGGGAAGGGAGGAAGAGACCCAGAGCCTTGTGCACCTTCCTGCCTGCTCCCACCGCTGAAATTTGGAAATAAGCTCAGAGACGTCCCATGCTATGTGGACTGTGGTTCACGAGTAAGGGATGACATGTGTGTGTGTGTGTGTGTGTGTGTGTGTGTGTGTGTGTATGTCTCCATTGTTTATTTTATATTCAAATCAACTGATGTTCTGTATTTTTATTTGCTTATTCTAGCAACTCTATTTGCAGACTCCTTTTTGGTGACACAAGGTCTTAGCGAAGTATGGAGAAGATTCTCCCATAGCAGTGTCAATGTACTTCTTAGATAAGTGCTGGGGGTTGGGGATTTAGCTCAGTGGTAGAGCGCTTGAGTCTGAACCCCAGAAAAAAAAAAAGGCTCAGATGCTCAGATAAGTGCTATCTTCTCCATTTTCAGTTCTGGAACCAATAAAATGATATGATAATTTATTTGCGTTTTGTTTTTGGTGCTGGAGATCAATCTCAGGGCCTCACACTGCTGGCAGTATAATAATTAAGTGCCTAACTATCTCAGGAGATATTCTAAGGAAAAAAAATAGATTTTAGCTTCAGGTTTCAAAATGCTTGAATTCCAGCTGGGAATGATGGTGCAGGTCTGTAATCCCAGCAGTCTGGGAGGTTGAAGCAGGAGCTCCAGAAGTTAAAACCCAGCCTGAACAATTTAGTGATACTCTGTCTCAAAATAAAAACGCCAGGGATATAGGTCAGTGCAAAGGTCCTGGGTTCATCCTCAGAGACACAAAAAAGAAAAAAAAAAAGCTTCAAACTGTTATTTTTGTTGTTGCTTAAATTCAGTTAAAAAGTACTAACTAGTACCACCATATCAAGATCCATTTATAAAATTTTTACTAGTAAAACATTCAAAACTCATTCTGTGTTCTTTTACTTCTATTGTAGTCCGAATGTTAATAATTTAATAGCTATTTTAAATGGATTGATGTTTCTATAAATTGTATGAATAAAGGAGTAAATGCATTTATGAAATATAAGCCTTATGTATACCTTGGTATATACTATAGCCCAAAGAAAGACAAAAAGTATCTGGGAATCCATGACAAAGCTATATAGAGAGGAAGATTTTCATTGCTTTCAGTGAATTTTTTTTGCAACTGATGATAAGTCTTGTATTATTCCATGTTTTATAGGAATGTACCTTCAGGTTTTGTGCAAGGAGATCACGACTTGCAACATTCTGTGTGAATTATCATCACTGATCTGCAAGTAGAAGCTAAGGCAAAAACTAAAATCAAGTTACTTTTAATGTCATGCTTAGGACCTTAGGTGCTACCCGTGAGGTGAAGGTAAGAATACGGGAACGAGGGAGACGCGAGGGGTAGAGCCAACAATCAGCATAAGGTGGGACAGTTGACAGTTACTTCTGAAGATACCAGTGGTGGATTTTATAGGAGAACAGGGCTTCCAAGTCCTGCTGAATTAAGGAAGGAAAGACTGAAATCTACCGAGTTTCTGGAGTTTACTCAATAAGGCAAACAAAATAAACCTGTGTCAGTTTCATGGCTCAAGAACACCGGGAATGGTGATGGGGCCAGTAATCCCAAGTCACTGTTAGTTAAACACACCCACTAACGGACTCAGTGCGAGACTGTTAATATTCACACCTTCCTTTGGGGGCCCCAGACAGCTACTTTGGAGGTCTTTATGAATCCCTGACCAACTTGGGCCACAGTCAAGAAGCAAAAACAACAGCCAGGGGTATAATAAGCTATGTGAAGACTGTGTGTTCCATATAACTATGTCAGCCCTGTGCCTGCGCATGTGATAACACAGTTCTCCTAAGGCAAGTAAATCTGCATGTGACACTGTGGCAAATATACGGAAGTCAAATCAAAGATTACTTGGACAGGGTCAATTTGCCTGGTGAGTTCCTGAAGAAACCACCAAAATTAGGACCAAAATATTATATTCCTATAATGTCAATTTCACTTTTGTAAAGACTCTGATGATGTGACTGCTTTAGTAATTCTACACTGAGCCATATTTAGCTTAGGTGGAAGAAAGTTCTTCTCAAATGGATCAAGATTCCTCTATGCAGCTTTGCCACTGTGGTATAATAAAGCACTGGTGGGCTCCCATATTGCCACAGGGAGGGGGGATGTTCCATTGAGCATCCATTTGAGTCAGGACTGAGTCAGCTTCCGGGTATAAATCCTGCTCAGCTGTGGAAGAGTTCATCCAAACCACGTCCAGTAGGATGGGTAAGTGTGTGTATCAATTCGACTGGATCCCAAATATCGGGCCAAGCATCAGCCATGTTTTTGTGAAGTCATTTTTTGGATGAGATTACTATTTGAATCTGTGGACTTGTAATAAATGAATCGACTTCCATCCTGTGGGAGGCTACCACCTAATCCGTTGAAGATCTGAACAGAATAAAAGACTAACTTCTCTGGCCAACAGAGAATTCTGCCAATGGATGGCCTCTAGATGAGGACTGGCATGCCACTTCCTGCCTGGCCTCCAGACGCTACGGATTTCCCTGTAGATTTTGAATTTTTCAGCTCCCGTGATCACAGGTGCCAGTCAGTTAAAATAGACCTCTCTATGTGTGTAGCTCCTATCATCTCTGTTTCTTTGGAGACGTCCTGACTAAAGGGGCCTGGTTAAGAGAGAGAACGTAGGCTTAGACCCTTCGTTCTTTCACTTCTTCTAATCTTGGACGCAGATGCTCCTTCACCGAGACGGACGCTTTAAGACTCCATCTGCCACGGTGTTAGAGTTGATGCAGGTCATTTTATCAGTGCTGGTGGGGATGGACTAATAAGCTACTTTGAATGATAATTTGATAGTATTTGTTAAAATTAAAAACATCTAAGCCCATAGCATATTTAAACCCTAAAAAATGCTGCTAAGCAGGAAATAAGAGGGGATAAATTATTGGAAATGCTTCAAATAACAGGAGCAGAAATGGTGCTGATTTTAGTCCTCTTACATAGGAATGAGATATACATTCTCATTTTTACACGGATTAAACTGTGGTGGCAAAGAGCGCTGGATCATATCAGCCCCTCCAGGACCACCATATCCCACTTAGAGAGAAAGTGACAGAAATAAGCAGGGCGGGCAGCAGTGGCTGATACGTATGTGAGGAGAAGACACCTTAAAGTGGTCGGCATTGGAGGCAGTGGTAAAGTTCCTTCCAGATCCTTCGCCCACAGAAGTGGGCTCCACGAGAGATGCTGATCAGAAAATGAGTGTGATGGATGACCTGTGCCCTGCACTGGGACCGGGACTCCTAGAAATAATTAGGAGAATGCTACAGGGACAGTGTGAAGGGTGAAGATGAAAATCAGTAAAATAGGGATCTGTGATGTTAGCATGATCTCTTTCAAGCCCGAGGCTGTGGTACTTTGAGGAAGCATGGATTACCTCAATATTCAGGACATGAAAAGTTTCAAATGTAAGTGATGGCCTTCTTCATCTCTTGACTCTTCTGCCTGATGCCAAGACATTAACTGTTAAATTCTTTTTGCATCAACAGCCTTACACTATGGGGAAACACCCGGATGTTTTAGAAAATAGCAAAGGACTAGAGGGCATGTAAGCAGGACTCTCTAAGTCTCTGAAGAGGAAAACGGTGCCTCTAACTTTGGTGAGTACCTGTCCCCAAAGAATCCAAATTTCTATTACCTGCTAATCTGACTTATCAAAAAGGAAGCCATGAACCACAAACACATGCAAACTATCTTTGTTACTGTTTACATGCCTGGTGTGTTAATTAGGTGGACATTGTCTTCATCGCCTTCCTTTTGTTGCAAGAGCAAAATACCCAATACCTACAATTTAACAGAGGAGACGTTTATTCGGCTCAGTTTCCAGTGGGTTGAACCCAAATTTGGCTGACTCCGAGACAGAAACAACATGGTGGAAGTGTATGGCAGAAGAAAACTGTTTAACCCGCGACAGTCAGGAAGCAGAGAGAGCTGAGAGGTGGCCCAGAAGTTTTCCAAACACATAGCAAAGGATCCTAGAGGACCAGCGTGTGGGTCCTGTGCTAGAAAGGCAACATGGTCTTTGGGATAAAAATAAGCTGGGAAAGACAAAAATGGTATTTGTGCAAAAACACCTCAGTGCTTCTTTTTCCTGTTTTGGTGCTGGGGATCGAACTCAGGGCCTTGCGCTTGCAAGGCAAGCACTCTAACCACTGAGCTAAATCTCCAGCCCTAGTACTTCTTTTCAAATTCATTCTAAATTCAGCCTTTCCACCCTGTACACCTTCCACAGAGAGAATCATATGGCATTTGCTGTCATGAATAGGTTGAGAGAATCTGTGGAAAGAAAAATATCTAGACAAGTACTTGATCATACAGATGTTTTTAAATGACTTTATGTTATCGTAAAAGGATGTCAGTCAAGTCACTTGAAACAATCAGCTGCGCTTGGTTTTGTGTAACATGAATCTGATTTGGTCACTGAACACACATCACAAACCTACAGGCAAGCTTGCCCTAAGATACATCATCAAATTTCTGGAGAGACTCAAACTGTCTTCACAAATACAATTTATAGTTCCTGGACCTTATAAAGCACTTATTTCATAAAGAAACACTTTAAATATTTAAATCATTTCTGACAATACCCTTCAGTTCAATAAACAGACATCCTTTGGAATCAGGAAGAAGAAAGAGATAGAGGCAAGTGTGAGAGCAGAATTCATCCAGTTGTAATCACTTTCACATATTTATATGGAAATGAAAGTCCTCTGTATGAAGATAAACGGCAAAAGAATAATTTGTGAAGTTCACTGAACATAGTCAAACTCTACTCATTAAAGAGCCCCATTTAATAGTAGTGAGGAGCAGCTCCAGATGGTGTCAGGCACCAAAGGTCCTGCTCGATGTGACCTCTGTGACGATGGACCAAGAGCTTTGCCTTCCTTACTAAGCATCAGTTAAACATCCTGATGAAAGATGCACCCAGGGCTCCTTGGTCCATCTGCCTCAGTATTTCATCTCTACGTTTCCTGGTTCAGATACAGGTGGTCCTTCCATGAACAGTACTAAGTCCGAGTCCCCAAACACCATACTCACTAAAGGACACGTTTCTCCACACTGGCATCCTACTTAATATATAAAGGAACCATTAGCAGAGATTATACTTTTACACTTGCAATAGAACACAGAGAAAATTAATTCTTTTTCTTGCTTCAACACATATGGTTCCACTTTCATGGTTCTGTTGGTCTCCTGGGTTAATGACATCCCACCATATGCCCAAGAGCAAAGAGTGATGGAACGGACGGGCTGTTCAAACGGCACAAAACAGGCTGAATCGTGTGTCCTCGGCCATAAAATGCCATTCAAGTGACCCCAAAAGCTGACATCTGCCCGCATGTTGTACACATTTGGGGCCAAGTTGCCCATTTGTTCCTTTCTGATCTAAATGTAAATATTATACATGAAAACATTTACAAGTCCAGTCTTCTTTCTTTCTGAAGGTCAAGGAAAGGCCAGGTGGAGCAGGTACCAGGCACAGGCTGAATTTTTGTGGTTCTTTCAATGCATCTTGAGGAATTCTATGATTTGCTCCAACCCAATTAAGTCCCTGTAATTGACATGAAAATTATTACGCATTTTTTTCTCAGAGTACAAAATGTTGCACTCAAAAATAAGCATAATTCTCACAAGTTAGTTGGCCACTCAATCAATAATTTTGGATCTTCATTGATATCTTTTTTTATTTTATTAGATTTGTACCCTGGGAGTCAGTGTTATTTCACGAGGCACCTGGGATATGGTAAGGAAGAGATGTGCAGAGCTGGGACATGCAGAGCAGTGCAATTTCTAACAGATGAAACAAAAAGAAAATCTGTCGAGGTAACATCTCTGGTATTCTCTTTCCCCTTTCTTTAAAGGTAGCTATTTCCTTATTGAGGAACCAGAGAGTTATTCCAAAAGTCCAGGGATCAAACATTGCTGCTCATCATGAGTTTTTATTGTCTGTTTACAAGAGAAATTATGCAATTGGCATTCATAGTTTGTATAATGATTTTCTTTTTACTTACTGTCTTTATATGTTCATTTCATTTGCACCATATGTTCAAAGGAGAAAATGTGGTGTTAGGTGACACAAACTATAGACATTGAATGAAAAATGGAATTTGTAAGAATGATGTTAGTCTTCATACTTTCTACTATGTCCTAATATTATTGTGGTTTTTATTTGGGGAATTACGTTATGGCAAATACACTGTAACTACAGTATCTCTCTGTAGAAAAATTACAATTTCAGAGAAACATGTACGATATGGTGTGAATATACTGCCCTGTTCTGAACTAATGGCCGAGTTGATTGGGAATTGCTGTTATATGATAGCTTATTCAAAGTAGGCTTCCAGTTGTTCACATATAAACTGGTTTAAATAGTTATAGACATGATCAGACAATATAGCTGAAATGGTTTTACTGTTAGTGTCTCTGCTTGAGCTAAAAATATCAACTAACATATAATGAAAGCAACGGAAGACAGTGGATGATTACTTTTCCCTTATTCTTATTTATAAACTCTGTGGCTTTCTATGGGAATTAGAGTATGGTGATTGTCTCTCATTCACAGAGATGCATTCCAAGATGCCCGGGTCACCTGAAACCGTAGACAGTACTGAACCCTACATAAACTACGTTTTTTTTTTTCCTTAGGCATAACATCCATACAAACGATAAAGGAGAATTTATAAATTTGGCATAGTAACCAATATAAAACAGGAGAAGTATGACAATATAGTCTAACAAAAGTTATGTGAATATGGACTTTTCATTTCCTGAATTTTGTGTTTAATACTTTTTTGGAGCACAGTTAACTATGAATAACTGAAGCTGTAGGAAGTAAAACCAGGGATGAGGCTGGCTATTGAATATGCAGTCTCTACACTGATTATGTGGTTCTGCATAGTCTGCTCCTCCCCACGCCTCCCACCCCACTGGGTTCAGTGTCCTATCTTGCTTCTACACAGCTACACAGCCTAAAAGTTCCAGGCTCAAACCCAACCCATTCTCACTTGGAGGCTCAGCATATATGATCCTTGTTTACTGGAATGCTCTGTGCCCCACATTTATGGCACCTGTTCTGGTCTTCATTTAAGTGCTACCTTCCCAGCAGTCTTTGCCTAACCACCCACCCACGCCAGCTCCCTGCTCACCTGCCACTCTTTGTCTCCTTGTTTCTTAATTTGTTCCTTCTTCACTTTTCTTCATAGAACTTATCATTTCCTAACCTTTTTTTTTTTTTTTAACATCTTTATTTGTTATTTTCTTGCTTTCTTATCTCTAACCCCGTTTGGAAGATCCATTTCTCAGAACATATACCTGCCCTTAAACAACACAGGGCTGCACTTCATCTTCAAATCTACCTTCTCTGATAAAAAGAATGACTTTCTAGGGTCCAAAAAATGAAAGAAAATTGGGATTGAAACCCCAGTCCTGGTAGCAGAGTGCACACTCTTAGCTTCTGCACAATGCTTCGTTTCGTAACTCAACGGGAGACATGTGAAAAGTAGGAAAAATGGAGTTGCAAAAATAAGAATGGTCCAGATAGTGAAGGGTACTGTACATCGTTTTCCACCTGAGAGTTTATCTTAAGAAATGGGGATGAATGGCTTTACTTGGAAAAAGTCATTTTTAAAAAGAGTCATTCTGGCAGTGTTTTGGAAAACGGTTAGGAAAAGTAGCAAGCCCAAGAGACCAACTAGCAAGCTGATACAGCAATCTGGCTTCAAGATGATTTTAACATAACTAGGGAAATGGTAGCAGGGAACAAGAACATTTGAGAACATTCAAAATGCTCTTTAGTGGTAAGATGACCAGAATTTTGTGAGAAGACATTCAGGGAACACCTAGCTTCCTGCCTTTGGTGGGGAGGCTGAGAATAGAGCAGTGTCATCCAGTGGAGACTCTTTTAATGAAAGACATATTCTAGATCTGTGCTGTCCAGTATGGTGGCTTCTAGCTCCATCTGACTAGTGAGCACTTGAAAGGTGGCTAAGGAGACTAAGAGAATGAATTTTTATTTCTATTTATTTTAATTAATTTAAATCAAAATTCATACATCTGACTAGTGGCTACCATAATGAACAGTTTAAGACCCAAAATCCTTGTGGAGAGAAATTGTAAATGTTAAATGAGAATATATGAGAATTAATAGATTAGTGGATATATTAAAATTAACTAATGAAAGATACAGAAGGATGGTAGACTGTCATCAAAAAGTGATGCACAGATATTGTTGTTACCCATTCAACATGTGGACATTCACCACCTCCCCTTTTATTTTTTACCAATACAGCTTTTATTTTGTTATCTACCCTTGTCTCATGCAGCCTGAATAAGACAAGTAGACCTAATTCTACTCCTGATTCTAAAAGAGCTTGAATTATCTTTGTGTGTGTGTGTGTGTGTGTGTGTGTGTGTGTGTGTGACTAAGGATTAAATTTAGGGCCTTCATACCAAGCTACATCTCTAGACTGATCTACTTCTTTCCTCTTTCTTTCTTTCTTTCTTTCTTTCTTTCTTTCTTTCTTTCTTTCTTTTCTTTCTTTCTTTCTTTCTTTCTTTCTTTTCTTTCTTTCTTTCTTTCATTTCTTCTCTCTTCCTTTCTTTCGTGCTCTTGACAGGGTTTCACTAAGTGGCCCAGGCAGGACAGACTTGTGACCCTCCAATCTCAGTATCCCCTGGTGCTTTTGGATCACCTTTTGTGTCAAGCAATATCCAGAGCTTTACTGATGTAAGAAGTTTGTCTGAACTTGCAATTTCAGAGTTGGAAAATTTTCTGGAGCTGTGGAGTTGTGGAGCTGAGGAGTGGAACAGAGTTAAAGAGATCAAAAGAGATAAGGAGATAAAGTATTGCAGTGGGGGGTTAGAATATTAAAGATGCTGTCCTTGCCATGCACAGCGATGACAGGATTTGGGGTAGAGCAGAAGCTACAAGTCAGGTGACAAATACTTAAAGAAGGAGGAGACTGACTGAGCTTGGAGTGAACATGCCATGTAGCAATGGTGGGTATTGTGGAATGGCCCCCAGCCTTCTTCTCTTCCTTCTCTTGTTTCTTCTTCCATCATGCATGTTTTCAAAATGGTTTGTGATAGATTTTTAAATATGCTTAATGTAGCAAAAAAGAAATAAAGTAATATTATGAATAACAGTGAAAGAAATATGAAGCCTGGGAAGACAAAGTGAACCCAGGGGTGAGGTCAACACACAAATACATTGTGGAACATCCAGTGTATTGGCCAGAGCTAAGCCACAACTTTTGCTTTTAGTTTTCTATTCATTGGTTCAGTCTCTGTATATTCTCTCTACATATGAAGCTTTCACGAGGTCAGACAGCTATATCAATTGTGAGCCTTCCTCTAATTACTAGTTTATGTTATGTGCCCAAGGTCATAGAAACTGTGATAAAGGCTGATTTTGGAGAGAAGGCTCTAAATTTCCAACCTTCCAGGCTTCCCACGAGACCACATTGCATCTCGAATATAGACTGAATTCAGAGTAGACATCCTTTTTCCTGGACTGCAGGGTCACAGGAAAACCAGGAGCTGCTGGGGTATTTTCATTCGTGACTCTGAACCCCAGTGACTGAGGATGGAAAAGCGTCTGACAGACAGACCAGGCCCTGATGGACCGCATCTGGACAGCCTGACCTGGGAGAGGAAGCACTCTCGCTCGGTTGTTGCTCTCCAGGGAGATCTCACGCCAAGGCAGCGAATGTTCTACGTGTCAGGATTAAGGTGGTTTGGCAGAGGCACCGGGGGGAAACGCAACTCGCCAGCCCCCGCCAGACACGACCAATTTGTGTCCTTGGTGGTTGCAAGATAAACATCTGGCCATATCCTGTCAATGAGCGATCTTTTGGCCTACTGCCTCAGTTCACCTCCCTACCCAGGTCCGAACTGTCTCAAACTCTGAAATCCCGAGGAAGTCCAATTCTCATCCAAGAATCCAGTGCTCAAGTGAGAAAAACATCTCGCTCCAGACTGGTTATTAAGTCAGCTGGCAAAGCCACCCTTTTCTCCCTCATTTATTTATGGATGTGATCTTTTACACATGTGAGGGCTACTGACACAAAAGGGGCGCTTCAGCAAAGATTCTGAGCTCCTGGAGTGCGTCCAGTGCTTGAAGTAGATGAATCAGAGGCAAGCGTGGTGGTGATTTCCCTGAGGTGGGTGAGTGGTGGAGACCGAGCGGTAGATGCTCCCACATTTCTCCGGGCGACTCTCTCTCCAGCCTCACTGGGGTCCCAGTTTGTTCAGTGAAAGCTACAGACTGAACACACAGATGAATGTGAAGGAGCTTGTAGCACCCAGTGTCACGGGATCATTTTGACAGAGAGTCGTGAACCTTGCAGAAACTCCTGCATGGATCACAAAGGGAACCCTAAACACTGAGTCAAGGGTTCTGTGCCTATGTGACTATTTTGGACACCTTGGGCGGTATCAACTAGAAGGCTCCTAAAAAACTGTTGAAAAGGACCCCCTAGTCCGCTAAGTGTCTGGACCTACATTTCTTACAGTGGGTGCGAGCTTTAGCCAGTTTCTCTGCCTCAGTTTCCTTGGTGCATGTGGAGACGACCGTGGCTTCCCTCTTTGCCTCATAGGACGTGAGGATCTGGTGGGAAATGCGTGAAATTGTCCATGTGATCTAGATAACAGGAAATGAGAGCTGGGCTAACTCACACGACAGGAGACAAAAGCTGAGCACACAGCTCATTTATGGCGCACCCGTTTCTTGTTCTTGCACTGTCCCATCCTCTTTGGGGCCAGTACCTGGTGCTATTTCCTGTTTTCTTCTAGCCGGGTGAACTTCAGGGTGTGTGTCGAGCCCTGGACCTTCTTCACCAAATTCTACCATCTTTACTGCATGACTCCTGAGTCTCTTGCTAGAGACTTGATCTAAAAAGTTACATTTTGGAGGCCACAATCTGAAACGCTTTGTTAAAGTCGAGGTTATGAGTTAGGTTCCACATAAATAAGTATTTATAAATGTCATATATCGGTGACAGGAGCAGTAATTATGAATTCTCTTTCCTTCCCTCCTATAAGACAGAGGAATGTATACAATGAAATAAAGCAGGTCTTCTTAAGTAAGACAAGGCAGCGAGTATTTTTTATCCCTCCTTTAGATGTTCACAGAGGTGTGAGTCTGTTTCACAGAGACAGCATTGTCCTGCCTTACCACGTAGGACCTTATTTTGAATGTATGTTGTCGCACGACTTCCTACAAAAATAAATTATCCCCACCCTCTCTTCAGGTCCGTATTTAAAAATAAGGGATCTTACTTGAAGCATTTCAAACATGAAATCACATGTAGTAGTTATTAGCAGTATTAAATAGGCATAGCAATGCTTTTCCTCCACATCTTACTCATTGGCCCTTTTTGTAATGATTTTTTTTTTTTTTTTTTTTTTGTGGTGCCGGGGATCGAACTCAGGCCCTTGTGCTTGCAAGGCAAGCACTCTAATCACTGAGCTAAATCCCCAGCCCCACTCATTGGCCCTTTATATCCATTGTTCTGCACATAACCAGGATGAATATTGCAAGACACAATGGCGGGCACCTGGTGGCCTTCACATGGGGGAAGGGAAGCTGTCCTCACTTCGGCAGTAGAGGCAGAAAAGGGCTCCATTCAGTCCTGTTGGAGCTGAGGTGGCGGGAACCCTGCGAATGTAGGCCCTTCTCTCCCCAAGGTGCTCACTGCTTCTTTGGGGAGGGTGTGATTACAGGACCCTTCAGGCAGGATGGAAAGTGACCAGAGGGACTCTAGGCTTGTGTGTCTAGACAGGGCGGTGGCTTAGGAAGCCAGGGTTCTCCTCCAATTAATCTGGGGCTGCTTTGGCAAATTTCTCCTCTTTTTTACCCTGTGAGGCAACGAAGAGTTTGTTTTTGCCTGTGACAAAATCTATAACCTTTAGGGTATTGAAGGAGCAGACATACTCTATTTTTGGATCCCACCTCATGCCCTGTGGCTCATTTCTTATTTCCCTCCCACTGGTGAGGAAGCAAAGAGGCCGGGTGAAAGGCAAGGGGTTGAAACAGGCATGTGTTCATATTCTTAACACTTGAATCTTGCTTGAAATCTCACCAGCTCTCCCCGCATGCCCTTGGGTGCCCTATTGCCAGCTTTTTGCTTCAGCGCACAGAGAAGTGAAGGGGGAGGAAAAGCTGCTTTATCAAGGTCTGCACAGGCTACGCCTTGCGACCTTTGCAGCATTCATTTGGGGGGATGTTATGAAATGTTTCATAGGCTTTAGCGGCCAGGCTAAGTTCTGAGAACAGAGTATTGTTATTACTTTCCTCCATGCAATAAGGAGGGAAAAAAAGATATTTTGTGCAGTAAAAATGGAGAAGTCCGAGGTGCCCCATTTAAATGCGTGCCTCTTTTCCTCTTGAGCCCCCGTCTCTTCCTCCACAGACAGCCGTAATGCCATGATGATGGGGCCAAAAATATTTTAAAACATTTTAAAGTTACCACCGAAAGGAGCTAACGGTACATTTACATTCGTCTTTCTCCACTTAATGGCATTACCAGAACTGCCTTGTCCCCCTTGGGCCATAAATTGAGACATCACTCAACAGTTGTCCTGGCAAATTTCCCCCAAAAAGGCCACTTATGAAGTGACTAATCACATTGGAGCCTAATTTACTGAACATTTAAAGCCATTGGGATGGAGGAAGATTAGGAGACTGTGAACCTGGGGTATGATCCATTATGTCCCCAGAGCAAGAACTCATCTCTGCATCCTCTCCAAGGAGACTAGGCCAATTTTTCCTGTCCCATCAAACTGCAAAAATCACCACCTAGTTAGGTGAAGCTACCATATTACTAGCTTTAAGCGGAGACATGCAAAAGCCCTGGTCTTTCTGGTCTGGAATGGACATTAACTTTTTCCTGGACAGGTTTAGTAAGAGCACTAGTACATTCGAGGTCAGAGAGGAAATGGAGATTATAAGTGTAATATAACACTAATTTGCCCTGAATTTGGATAACCCGATGACTTAAATCAGGGAAACCTTAGTTCTAAACCCTGCGCAGCCTCCCCACATTTCAGAGTCTACCTTCTACATCATCATTTTCTCCTACACACTTTCTGCTCCTGGAAAGGAGCTTGGTCACAGAGTAAGCTATTAACATTCATGTTCCTTGGGACATTTGTGTCATAAAGTAACGGCACTGGCACACTTTGGAAGAGGAGAACAGACGACTGATTTTCTGAAAAGGTGTCAGTATCATCCCCTGGTCCCAATTATCAAATGGTGATGTGGGGTTGGTGTGTTTTGCTGTGTCTACTCTCTATTTCCACATGCCAACATGTCCTCTTCCCCAGTGCTGGTTTTGGTCATGCAGAAGCCATGCAGTAACCAAAATATGATTGAATGATGGTGCACACAGCCGCTTTCTGTCTCTTGCAAAACTTTTAGGAATAGCAACTTAGGATTGGAGAATATGCACTAAACTCCAGGTTTAAAGTAATATAAAATTAAAGGAACCTAGTTAAAGAAAGCACCACCGAGTAGTCTTGCATATCACATGAAATGTACTACCAGTACTGGTTGAGACCGAGTTTACTAGAGCGTTAGTAAATCAATTAATGCTCCTGGGTGACTCAGAGGAGGTATGACACCATCTCTTTGGTAATGGATGGCTCTTTAATTTCATTTGAGTTGAGGGAGAGTGCAGCATGTTCTGTGAGTAAATTCCAGCCACAGAGAAGGGAGACAAGCGAGGGGCATCAGGGAGGGAACGGCTAATGAGCCGGAGTGTCTATGAGTGTAAAGTCACGTACTTGGATGGTGTGCTGCCAAGAAGAATTAAAAAATGCAGATGATTTTATGCAGAAGTGACCACATTATGCAAGACAACAAAACAACCCTCCTGTTCTAGTAGAAAGAAGTTATTTAAATGTCAAGTTCTTAAAAAAAAAAACAAAAAGACTCAATCCAAAGGAAGAAAATTCTTAACTGTTTCCGGAGAATTTGATTGGTAGTTGCACATCCTCGAGTTGGCTTGTCTTTCTTGGTTAAAACTCTCGATTCAGGTTTTCTTCCAAACACCAAGAATGCTCATAACAAAGTTTTCATTCCTGTATGCAATTTTAAAATAGCTCTAGTAGTCATGAAAAATTTAAAGTTAATTTTATGTTCTTGAACCTAGAATAGAATTGAATGCATGTGTGATTTAATAATTGTATTTATGGTGGGTAGTGGGGCAAAAGGAGTATTTTTATCTTATTGGAAGCAATTTTATTTCATTTGGGAAAAAAAGTTGTGAAAGACTTGAGTGAAATCCTATAACACTTAAAACCTAAGCTTTATAGACTATAATCTGCTGATGGACACATAGGCCACTTCCAAAAATTAGCTCTTATTAATTGTGCTTCTACAAATACGGTTATGCGTATATTACTGGAATATAATGTTGTTAAGCCTTTTAGGAAGATGCCCATAAGAGGTATAACTGAGTCAAATGGAATTTCTATTTTTAGTTTTGTTGAGAAAACTCCATACTGATTTGCATACTGGTGTTATAAATTTACATTCCCCAAAACAATGTAGAAGGATTCCTTTTTCCCCCTGAACCCACATCAATGTTTCTTGTTTTTTGAGATCTTGAAGATAGCCATTCGTTCTAGAGTAAGGTGAAACCTCAGTGTTTTGATTTGC
>PVJO010003297.1:0-42940 GCA_004026905.1 Hystrix cristata | reverse complement strand
ATATATTCTAGATTTGAGCCCTCTGTCTGAGGTGTAGCTGACAACCATTTTTTCCCATTCTGTAGGTTGTCTCTTCACTCTGTTAGTTGTTTTCTTTGCTGTTAAAAAGTTTTTAATTTGATATAATCTCGTTTGTTGTTTTTTTTTTTTTTTTTACATTATTTCATGTGCAATGGAGGTTCTGTTGGGAAAGTCCTTGGTTATACCAATGTCTTCAAGAGTTTTACCTATTTTATATTCCTGCAGAGTCAGTATTTCTGTTTCAATAGCTAAGTATTTGATCGATTTTGGTTTTACTTTAATACAAAGATAAGGTTGAGATTCATTCTTCTGCACACAGATAACCAGTTTTCCCAGAGGAAGGATTGAGCCTTCAATGAAAATTGTGCAGAATAGAAAGATTAACCACTACTGTCTAATATGGTGACATCTATTCAAGCATCAAGGTTTGTGGCTGCACAATGAGGTGACTTCATCATATCACTCTTGACAGAGCAACAAAGACCTCTGTCACTCTAGATAAGTAGCATAGAAGTGATTACACAATGTCATTCTCAGAATTTATTTGAAAGAAAAATGATGTGCGACAGTATTCCATAGGAATTTCTTCAGGGCAAACAGGAATGCAACCTAGTCCCCTGTTTCATCTGCCCGGATTCTGAACTTCATCTCTGTGTTTTATCTGCACAAAGACTTGCAGTTGTTAAAGGGCAGTGGTCCCGATTGGAGATTTATAAGCTGGAAAAAGTTAGGTCCTTTTTAGAGCAGACATGAGGAGTTGAAGTATTGAGGGCGGATTGAGTTTAAGTGCTTTTCGTGTTTATTTGAGTAGAACAGGTCCACTTTTCATGAGTTTACCTAATGGTATTTTAGAGAAAGAGTAGAAAGTTTATAGCAGCGAGAAATCTTACTTATTGAGGGATTTGTATGACAGACAGTCACCGAATCAGACAAAATAAATTAACAAAAATTTAATTAGCTTGTTTCATTCTTGTCAAAACTGACAACTAAAACATGGAGAAAAGATCATGTTTTCTCCAGAGAATGTTTTAATTTTTTTTTTCTGGTCTGAAAAGAAACTTTGACTTATACAACTATTTATAGAATTTACACGGATGGCTGCTTCCTACATTTCAGCAAAGCCTAAGAATTAAGTCACAGATGATGGGGGAAATTTCTCCCCCACTCACCACCTACAGAGACACTTGTCCCCTTCTGTTCTTCTTAGTTACAGAGTCTGACACAGTGTCTTCTTATTCTATTCTGAAAAAGAACAGAAGGACTCTCACCTAATCAGGCTAAGACTACCTAGTCGCTCATTATCACAAATTCTGCTTTCTTGCTGCTGCTGTGAGCGTGAGCCCAGCATATATTGGCAGAGTGAGTCAAAGGTTCTCATCATAGTCTGCCGATCCCTTGGCTTGAGGGTTGTCCGTCTATAGAGTAGGTCAGGGAAATTACTGCCTCTTACTCCCTCCCCTGTCACACTCCTGCTGTACTGTGAGAAAACAGGACAACCCAGTGAGACTGATCATTGAAAGCCAACAGGTGCTGAGAGTATCACTCTTGTCCTGCAGAAATTCTCTTCAGATCTCACACATGTCTCCAGAGTGAGTTTCAGAGATAGAAACTACCACAGATGCTGCAGCAGCCCACTTGCTGCATGGCCTTGTCTACCATGCAGGGAAGAGGCTGTGTGGCCAATGACTCTTCTGATTTGGATTTCCCAGCACCCTACTTCTACTTCTCTAGTTTTTCTCACATAAAGCACTCTCATTCGTCTCTCTTTTGGGTTCTTTGTTTCTCACACATGTCCTGATACAGCTGGGTGAGTGGACATAGATCAGCATGCAATGGGATCAGTCATCTCTTTGCCCAGGGTACGATGATGTCCAGGTTCCTCCAGTGGAATTTTGTTGTTATTATTATTATTATTATTATTATTATTATTATTATTATTATTAGGTGCTGGGGATCAAACGCGGGGCCTTGTGCTTATGAGGCAAGCACCGTAAGCATTGAGATAAATCCCCAGCCCTCCAGGTGGAATTTTAAGAACACATTTCCTTACAGAGAAGTTATACTTGATGGTTCTATGTATTTTTTTTTTATCTTACTAAAGATCCACAAACTTTCTCCCTTTTCTGAGTGTCATTTTTGGAAACAGAGTGAATTGGAGAAGTCAAAATGCTTATGTACGTAGTAACAAACTTATATAGAGTAAGAAAGACACGGTAGAATATTCTTTCAAACTCTTGAGTACAATTTCATGTGCAGGGTGACTGTTTGGTCTAAGCAAGAGCATGGTAGTGATCATTAGCATTTGTAAAGGGCTTGAACACTGTTAGGTGTTTGCTGAGTGTTTGATACACAATCTTTTGAGCTGATTTATTATCTTTGTTTTAAAGATGGAGAAACAGAAGCCTGGAGAAACTACATAATTTGCCGTAAGTATTTTGGTTAGAAAGTGGTAGAATGTAGGTACTTATAGTTCCTATCCTAATTTCTTCCCAGTTCCTGTGTGAGTTGATCACATAAGATTTCCTTTCAGTATAGTGGAAGACACTTAAGAAAGACAGCATGATTGCTCCCTTTGGTTCCTCCATTCTATACAGGAAAGAAAAATATATGCATTCTTATAATCATCCTATAATCAATGATTCTCCACTAGGGTGAGGTTTTACCCCATCCCCACCCATCATTTGGAGACAACGTGACAGAAATGATAATGGTGTCTTCTTAACAGAAGATGCCTACTCTGTTAAACATTCTTCAATATGCAGGATACCTTCTACAGCCAAGACTTACCTGGTCCAAGTTTCAACAGTTCTGAAATCTTAAAACCCTTGTATAAGTAAAAGGAATACATAGTATTTAAAACATTACCTAGTGAAAATGTTTTAATCGAATGATTTATTAGGCTACTTATTATATTAAACTCATCATGAATATAATGCTTATTTCATGTATTTTCTTATTGCCTACACAGTTTGGCCCCAACATACCCATCAGTTAGCTTTGCCCCTCAATAAATACCATTAACTTTTCGAGGCCTATACATTTTATTTGCTTGTGGCCACCATGAGTCTAACAGAATCTTATATTCATAATTGGTAATTCCGGATAGGAATAAAACTCATTTCTAATCAGAAGCAAAGCAGCTATAGATACTGTAAAATGTCAAAGGAGTTTTGGAAACTGTGCCTTTTTGTAAATGTCCTTGAGTAAAAAGAAATGTATTTTATCACAGTGTAGGCTGTGAAGAGGAAAGGAGCTGATGTTTTTATAGAAAATCCCAGAAATACAAACAGCCTTATATTACTTAATTAAGAAATCGTCAATTTTACATGCAAAAATAATAAGAGTTCACCCAGAATATATAGTTTCTCTAACAAAATGACATACATTCCCATATTTTTTTCACTGGCTTTTTTTTTTCTCCTTTTCTTCTTTATGGAGAAATTCTGAGTGAACATTTACTTAGCAATTAGGACTTCATGGCAAAACTTTCAAAGCTTAACTGGGCAGAGAGTCAAAACCTACATTTGGTGGTGAGGTTTTAAGTGCCCACAATGAAAAGAAGTCTATATAGTTCCCCTCCCGAACTGGGTGGCTTTCGTGCCATTTCTAGAAGGAAGAGAATGACTATTAGAGATTAGCTGGAAGAAACTGTCTGGAAGAACGTTGCCCTCAGATTTTATTAGGATTTTATTATATCTCATGGGCGCAGTTTAGTTATTTAAAAGCACCCTTGTTTGAGTGATGAGTCTATGGAAAAGAGCAGCAAAAGAGAAGAAAGCTCAAAATCTTGAGTATGTTTCTAGACAGTGAGAGCTGCTTCCAGAATTTTCTTCCTCCTCTCTCATCTTTACTTTTTCCTGAGAAGAAACTAAATTAGGTTGGCCATTGCATTTTGGTTACTGCTGTTTTCCTTGGGTCCTAGCTTGCCTCAGTGGTGATCTGCCTGTGCATTGTCTAATGTGTGGGTTAGCCAAAGAGGAGGTTTAATTAATCTCGCCAGACTTGTTTTTATTTGCTGAAAAGAAATGGACTTTATTACATAAAATTCTGTGTTTTTAAAATGAAAGTTAATTTTGAAGTAGCCTATGTAGCCAGTCTCCAGACAAAATGTTGACGTGAGCCAAGTTTCATTTGGTGTTCCTTCTTCCTGCTTGCTTCCCCACCCAGCAGGTCTTTGTGGCCACCATGGCATTGAGCTCCGCAGAATAATCTAGCCTGATCTTGTCCATGCACAGGTAAGAAAACATAGTTCTGCACCTGATCACAGATGCCAGAAGTTAGCAGCAGGACCAAGATTAAATCCCCCTTCTCCTGGGTCCTCTCAGAGCTGTTACAGTAGAAGGACGATGACCATCTCCTAGGGATGCATTTGAAATGGGCACTCATGGCAGGGGTGGGTCCTTTCAAGTCTGAAAAATGATAATTTTGGAAAATAACTTCTGGTTCTTTTTTCTCTTTGCAAAGATCATACTTTTTGGCTGAAAAGCAATGGCCCATATACTCTACTTATTAATACATTTGCCCCAAAATATCTCAGTTATTCACTTAACATTACCTCCATTTTGGATTTTGTAGTAGGCACTAGGAATAAAGCAGGGAACCAAACAGACAGGGATTCTGGACTTTGCAAAGCTTTGATTTGGGGTTGATTTTTAAAAGACAACTCCTTAAGTCATCAAATTCAGAACTCATATAACTGTTTTGGTAATGGCAGGATTTTAGACAGACAGAAAATAAAGATTTTAGGTTAAATATGCTGCTTTTTAGGACAGCTAATGAAGAACCACAGACTGAAGAGCTTCGTTAATAGCCCTGGAGCTCCAATGGTCAACTGGTCAACCCTAAGAGCTGGTTGGAAGAGAAACACAGGTATGAGGTCATCAAATACATCACCTGAGCCTAGAAAACAGGTAGCCAGGAAACACATCAAATATCAAATGTGTGTGTGTGTGTGTGTGTGTGTGTGTTTGTGTGTGTGTGTGTGTGTGAGAGACATACCTGTGCATAAATATAACTGCAAACCTTTATGAGTTCTAACACCAAGTAGAAAAGGGAAAAGGCTTGGTTTTTTATTACCTTAGTCAGAGTATTTAATCTATAACAAGATTTTATTGCCTGGGGAACTTCCAAAAAGAAGCTAGGTAGATATTTATTCCTAGCGTAGTGCAACTTTCTGAGGGTAAGAGCTGGATCAGATAGTCTCTTTATAAGAAGGGCTCAAAGAGAGAGTTTAACTGTATCTTTAATGTTCTCAATCGTGTAAAGACTGAAAAAAGTGGCAAAAGTTTAAGATGTGACAAAGCTGGTAGGTGGTACAGTGGTACATGCTATGTCATCCATTTCCTCTATGTTTGAAATATCTAGTAGTTCAGAAAATAAAAATAAAAACAAAATAAAGCAGAACTGGAAGCCAAGGAATTAAGGACAATGTTGTCCCCTCTTCTGCTTGAAATTTAGACTGTAAGGAAAATGCAGACGAGTTATGAGTACAAGGAGTTCTCAATCAGTCAAAATTTTTCTTTACCTTTATTAAAATATAATTGACAAGTAAAATTGCAAGTAAAATTGTATATATTTACAATATGTAAAATGTGTTGTTTTCAAATATGTAAACTTCAGGAAATGACTACTACCACCCAACTAATGAAACTGCCACCTCCAACTCATTGTGTGTGCGTGTGTGTGTGTGTTTGTATGGTAATAAAATTTAAGAACCATACTTTTAGTAAATACATGATAGTAAATACACGATAGTAAATAAACAATACAGTGTTCTTAGTTTTATTTACTGTGGTACACCTTAGATCCCCAGAACTTTTTAATCTTAAACATTGGTACCCCTTGACCCACGTACACCTCAACTTTTAACCCTGGCAAACCCTTGCTAATTCTACTCTGTTTCTATGACCTTGACATTTTTAGGTTCCACGCATAAATGAAATTATAAAGTTTTTGTCTTTCTTTGGATGACTTTCTTTCACTTAGTCTAGTTAGTCATGTCACTGGAAATGACAGTATTCTTATTTTTTCACTCATCCATTGAAGAATATATTGGGTTTTTCCATGTCTTCACTATTGTGAATAATGTTGCAATGAACATGGGTATGCAGATATCTCTTTAGGGTGCCAATTTTGTTTCCTTCATGTAACTGCCTGAAGTAGCATTGCTGGATGATATGGTAGTTCTATTTTTAATTTTGGTGTAAACATTCATATTGATTTTATTTTTAGATGGACAGAGAACTGATCATAATTGTATCTTCTAATTTAAAAAAATTATGATTGACATAATGATTGTATACATTGGGGTATAGCATGTTTCAATATATGCATACAACGTGCAGTGATTAGATCAGGGTATTTGTTTTGTCACCTCAAAAATTTTATCATATCTTTCTTGGAAATATATGAAATCCTCTCAGCTGGAGGTTTTTTAATGTGCAATTAACTATTTTCTGTCCTAGTTTGGTACTGTGCTACAGAATGATAGAAGTGGGTTCCTCTTATCCATCTGTACTCCCATAGCCATTATGATTATAGGTTTGGAAGAAGGAATCAAATAAAAATGGAAAGTTAAAAATACAGGACATAGAGGGGAACTCATAGTAATAAAGTAGAGGAAAGACCAAACACTTAAATGGAGAATCTGCCCTTGAAGAAAGAACAGGGTGTGAGTCTCCATCTGTATATGTAAAGCTGGAACTGGAAAGTAACAATGTTTTGGACTGACCACGTCACATAGCTCTCAACACTTCTGCATTTTTTCAACTTTGCTTCTAAGAAAATCTTTACAGTAGCTTGCATAGCCAAGTGCATGTATTTGAAAATGTGGCCCTAAGTTGCATGACTACATATGAAGTGTGATCAAAGAATGCAGTATGTGTTTAAATAAAAGAATTCGTTATAGTAAAAGACTCATTGACTTTCATGCCCCTCAAGATAGCCTCACTTTAAACACATGCATCCCATCATTCTTGCAAATTTCTGAAGCAGTTTTGGAAGTCCTCTTTCATCAGTTTTATTAGTTGCACTGTCTTGGCTGCCTTGATGTCCTGAATTAATTAATACAAAACTTTTACCTTTTCATTTTCACTTTGGGGAAGAGCTGAACATCTCACGGTGCCAGGTTTGGTGAATAAATAAAGTGGACGAGGACACAATGTGATGTTTGTAGGAGCCTGCCTGGACATTCAGTGCCATGCAGCAGCCGCATTCACCACATTTTTGATCATCCCTTCTAAAGGCTGTCTTAAAAGAGTGCTTCCAGAGCTGCTTCAGAAAGTGGTGAGAAAATGGTTTAAGTCTATTCAAAGTGAGGCGAAGCGTTTTGAGGGGGGTATTAATGGTAATGTGTCTTTTAGTGTCATTAATTAAAAAAAAAAATTAAACATTCCCCATATTTTTCAATCACCCCTTGTGTGATAGCCAGCCTCTGGCTAATCGAAGTTTCGGTACAAAATAAGGAGACATGACTCTGGAAGGTTGGTATATTTTAAAGAATAATCTTTAAGTCTTCTTCTCATTTATTTTTCAAGATCTGATATAAAAGAAAAAGAATACTGTGACGACTCCAATTTCATTACTCAGCATTAGGGTAAAAGATAAGGACTTCTATTTAAGTAAATGGTGAGGAGGGAGCAGGATGGTTGTGTGAACTCTGCCATCCACATTTTTGGGTTCACATTACATTGGTTTCCAGAGCATGTTCCGTGAGGTACAAAAAATGGAGCCACGGAATATGTGAGGGGAATGTGGGCTTAGCCAAGATGAATTTTCAGTTTTTATACAGTTAACCGGACAAATTTAATCAAAGACTGTATCAAGAGATTGTATAAGTTTGACAATGAGGCATGGAGAGAAGGAAAAATAGTTTAGGGGGGACAGAAAGAGAAAGAGAGAGAGAGAAGAGAGATTCGGGTGGCTGTTAATTTCAAGTGAGGGATATGTAGGCAGGTGTTACAAAGACAACCGAGCTTCAGCAAAGACAAGACAGAGAAAGGCTGAAATGTTGGAAAAGGAATCGTTTCCCTTTCTCAGGACCCAAAGGTTCAAAAGGTCCAAGACTTGGTCATGCTTAACATCTTATATGATATGCAAACTTCTTTGCCTCTTCATTTCCACTTGCTCCTTTATTTATGCTTTATAAATACAAATGTGCTTGGTTTAGACTCTCCATTTTCAAGGAAAGTGTGAAGGAGATCCTTTAGAAAGATGAATTTGTGCTGTGAACCAAGAAGAAATAGGCATTCGTTTTTTAGTACCTCAATCTGGTTGTTATAAAGTAGGTGTTTTCTACTTTGTTTCAGATTTCCTACCAAGAATATAATTGATTTTATTGACTTGTGTTTATTTATATCAGCATTTTATTGAAAGTAAACAAAATTATTTTAGCTTTAAACTTCTCAAAGAATCTGGAAGTATCCCACAATTAGTAGACCACAGTGTATCACACAAACTAACAGTTTTATCATATTCGAGTTGGAAAATAAAGAAGGGGGGCAGAATGAGTATAATCCGCCCACATCCTACACAGGCACACACCACACCGTGAAACTGGGTGGAATTTTAATCTCTCTGATAAGGTCTTTATAAATTCTGAAATGAATCAAGGTCTCTTTAATAACAAAAGTATCTGGAAATGCCCCCCAATACCCTGTATCGGAACATGTTTCTCAGCTGCTTGTACTGCTTAGTGCAACATAGTTGCGGTTGCCAGTCTCAGACTTTCAAGGCTGTTGCTGCAGGAAGAGACATAGTTTCCTAAATTATTTTTGTAGCTTCTGCTCTTAGGTACCTGAATTTGTATTCTTTTTTTTTTTTTTTTTTTTTTTTTTTTTTTTTTTTTTTTTTTTTTTTTTTTTTTTTTTTTTTGGTGCTGGGGATCAAACTCAGGGTCTTGTACTTGCTAGGCAAGCACTCTAACCACTGCTGAGCTAAATCCCCAAACCCGGAAGATGTATCCTTATAGGATCAAAAACAGGGTGTAATCAGGTTGGTTTAACTTGGTATAAAACAGAATCTTCCAATTATCTCTGTAATCTTTGTATCATGTTCATTCGATTCTCATTGTTGGTTTGTTTATTTAAAATCTACACAAGGCTCTAGTATCTATATCTCTGCCTGGCATTAATAAATAATTGTTCAATGAATGAATGTATAAGTATCATGGAGAATACCATTTTGGGTGACCATACATAATTTACCTACAGTCTGCAGTTCATTGCCCCAGTAATTTCTTGTTTATAGCACCAGTGTCTGTAGAGTTTGGATAGAAGGGAAATAACTTGATCCTACTATTTTTCACCTAAAATGGCTTAATTGGTAGATACTACAGAACACATTTTAAGATCAAGTAAGTATGTCAAAAGAAATTGATTGATGCTTTTGATAATTTGACAGGTTTTTTTTAACCACAGTTTCCTTTATTATTAATAATATAAAAATGAAAACATGCTTGTAACATTCACTTAACATTTCCACCATGCAAGTAATTGAAAATTTGGGAAATAATTGAATATCAAGTTAAATCCTTGAATAGTTTCATGTAATTAGAGTTAACAAATCAAATGCAGCTCCTACGGTTCTGACTATAATAAAATAATGATCTGAGGGGAAAAAGACACATTTTAAACTTAATAGTAGAGCTGGCTTCTATTCACTATTTGTATAACTTTCACCATTAAGATGAAAACAAAATATTTGCTTTAATTTTCACAGGAAATGGTTACTAGAATGTTATGGATATTTGAATTTATATAAATCATATTTCTTTATTTTCTTTTGATTTAAATGATCGACAGTCAGTTCTCTATGTCAGTTTTGATTTATAAAATGTGATGGTCAATTTTAGACAGTCTTCATTTACTCAATGAAACACAAACGTAGGTGTTTTGTAGATACGATTAAAGTTCATAGTCAGCTGGCAGTAAGTAAGGGAGATGGCCCCATCATCTGGGTAGATCCAATTCAATCAGTCATGAGGCCTTTACTGCAAAATTGAGATTTCCCAAAAGAATAAGAAATCCTGTTTGTGTACTATAGCTTCAGTCTGTTCCTGGGATCCCAGCCTGTCTGTCTGGATTGGCAGCCCTTCCTATTTTGGATCTGCCAAGCTGGTCCATAATTATATAAGCCAGTTCTTTGCAGTAAACCTCTTAGTATGTACCTGCAACTTGTTATGTTTCTTTAGTGAGACATTTATTGATACATAAGAAGGTTAAAAAGATCCCCTAATATATTTTCTGATTAATTTTAATAAATGAGAAATGTTTTCTCTTAACTATAAATTCTCTACTTGTAAGAGTCAGAGATGCATAGTACTTAATTTCTTGAAAGGCATTTACATTCAAAGCAACCCTAGTAAATTCTGTAGTAACATGAATAATAGTCACCTAAATAATGTGTATCCCATGCTTCGATTTGTTTACTGTAACTGGTAATCTAGGGATCCATTTCTGGGTAGATTATTAACCCAAAACTTTTTAAAAGCAATACTCATTTATTATCTCACACTTCTGAGTCTCAGGAGCCTAGACGGGCTTCTGTGTTGTGGGATTTCTCTTGGGCTATAATCAAGGTGTCAGCTGGGGTCAACTCAGGGCTAAACTGGGGAAGGACCGACCACTTCCCAGTTTAGTTTGCTGGAAGACACGGTTGTTCATAGATTGCCATATTGAAGGCCTCAGCTTCCTGCTGGCCTTCCTGATAGTCTTGCTCCAGATTTGTGCCACGCAGACCTCTCCAACCTGGCCCCTTGCCGCCTCATCAAAACCAGCAGAGAGAAACAGCAAGTCTGTGCGTCTTTTCTTGACAGAATCCCAGGAGTGACACACCATCACTTTTGCCATATGCTGATCAATGGAACCGAGTCATTGATCTAGCTCACATTAAAGAGGAGAGGAATGTAAAGGGTGTGAATATCCCCGGATGAGAGCTGGTGGGAGCCATTGTAGATGGCATCAGCAACATCAGTTCTTCAGAAAACAAGGAATCATTCAGATGCTCCACATTGCAAAGGACCTCAAGATGCACAATACTACAAGCAAAGGCAGCGCTTGGGTGGAGGAATACATCACTGTCTAGGGCATGAACTTTCAGTTTTCCCAAATCCTTATATCCATAGCTGTGGGAAGGGAAACTAAGATGTCAAAATGTGTGTTTCACTGTCCAAGTTTCTTCATTCCCTCCACATTCCTCTGCCATTCTTAAAGATACGACAATAAAACATAACCCCAAATCTGTGGTTGCAAACAGAGCCAAAAACTATATTTGAATCACTGTGCCCACACTAGGCAGGCACTTCAGCTGTGTAAAATAAGAGAAGAGAGAAAAAAGTTTGAGGAGTTGGACATTTGGGTAAATACAGAGTAATTTGCATTGATTGATAAAGTCAAGGAGTGTGTGTTGGCTAAAGGAAGCGTGGGGGTGAGAAGGAAGAATCAGACCGGTTGGGGTCTAGATACTTTTGCTCCAGGCCCAAGTATGTTGCCAAAGCACTGTTTCAAAAGGTGCCAACATTGGAGGATTCCTCGGGGGAAATTCTTGTGCTGGGAGGAAGGCTGCCTTATTGTTTGTGGGGAAAAAATGCCTTCTTATTTCAGGTCACAACACAGCAGTTCTGATGAAACTGGTTGCAGAGTATAATCCTTGTCAACCCACTTCCTTCTTGCAATTATAGAGTCCTGTTGTCACAAGGAAATCTAAATATCATGTAGTTCAGCCAGTGAGCCAATGTGAGATTCTTTCCTAACCATGTTAATTAAAGGTCATCTACAACCTCTTGAGGCCTAGAGTGGTAGGGAAGCCACAGAGGCATGAAGCCATGCTTTCAATATTAGAACTGTCTGGATGATGCAATGTTTATTTCACATCCAGTTGAAGTGTGCTCCAAGATCGTTTCTACTACCTGACTCCCGTCTGGCACTCAGAGGCAGCAAAAACAACAGGCTAGTCCCTCTTTGATGTCATGAACTATCAAGTACCAAAAATAATTCTGTGTCAGTCTCTCCTGGGAACCGCTCTATTTCCTTCAGTGATTCTTTGTATGCTATCACGTCCCACCACTTTCCTTTTACTCTGTATTATGTTCCTTTTAATAAGCCCTGACTTGCTGAGGTTCACCCTAAAATTTTAGCACCCTATTTAGAGACATCATTTCCAAATGTGAAAATGAGCAAAGAAATCTGCTTATGGGTTGTAAACAATATTTAATGTTTGGATTTGTGGCAGAAAATGTAGTGTTAGCTCACTTAAATGGTTCAATAATGAAAATTCCACCTAAACTCTCTCTCTCTCTCTCTAAAATGGTGAGTTAGGAGAACAAGACAAGATAATGCATTTGATTCTATTAATTTCTGCCATGTTCTGGGGGTTCTCTCTTGGATCTTCACATTATTTCAATTTCTGCTTCTTCAAACTCCAGAAGAAACACACAGCCACTAAATTCACACAGCCACTAAAAATTAAACCCTGTGTTTGCATTTGTCAAATCAAACTATACACTTTTGCACAGCGAGCAGAACTGGCAACCTTCACTCTCATAAGTTAGAGTCTTAAAGGATTTCGAAAACGATCTATTCCAGCCTCTTCCTATTACAGTTAAAGAGATTTACATCATGTCTTTAGGTCTAAGTAGTGCAACTTGACCTAATTAACGAGAGGACAAGGGCTGGAAACAGGTTCCTTTCACAGTACACTTTCCATTGTACTAGGCCTGTATCATTGGTTAAAAGAAAAAGAAAAAAATCTGCCTTGAATTTATCTTCATGTAACTTCTTTTGGCTTTTGATTCATCATTCCAAGTCAGTGAGCACATATTAAACATCCCAGGGTAAGTCTGATATTGTGTGAGTGTGTGTATGTGGTGTGTGATCAACAAATATGGGGAATGTTTAAATTTCAAACATGTATTATAATAAAGGAGGCATTGCCCTTAATATGGCTCAAAATTCTCCTCCTCACTTTGAACACACTTATCCTAATATTCTTGCCAGTTTCTGAAGTAGTTTTGGAAGTCTTACTTGATGATTATTTTCAGTTGTGCTATTGTTGCTTCCTATACATCTTTAACTGATTCAAAACATTTACCTTTTATGATCATTTGGGGCAAGACCCAGAAGTCTTATGGTGCCACATGTGATAAACAAGATGGATGTGACATACTGTAATGTGTTCAAGAGCCTGCTTTCTCACTCGGCAGCGCCACTCGCCAAATTTTTATCATACTTGGTAAAGGAACTCATGAAAGAAGACTTTAAGATGCTTCAGAAAGTGGCAAGAATGATGGGGTAAGTGTGTTCTAAGTGAGGGGGGCATTTTGTCAGGGATTCATGGCAATATGTCTTTACCTTGTCATACCTTATATATGTGTATATGCATTTATATATTATATGTGTATACATGGACATATGTGCATTTGTATGTATGCATTCATGTATATGTGTTTATATGCTCAAAATATATTTAGTTACATGCATAGATAGATTACAGGTCAATAATAAAGCTTCTGAAAAACTCCAGGTACAATGCTATGAAACATTACTATATAATTCCTTACATATTGATAAAAAGTATTTAATCATATGCTTTAGATATAACTTTTTAACTGGACTTAATTGTTATTTAATGCTAATCAGCTCCTGCCCTATCTCTAAGAGTATCTGAAAAACAATGGCTAAGACTTTGCCCGTCAGTAAAAATTAGGTAACCTTTGTTTCCTCAGACCACACAGTAGCCTAGGGATATGAATTGGTCATAGTTACATAAGAAAGCCTGTATAGACTCCTACATACCGTGAGACCTGTGGTCCACAAAGCCCTACCCAAATCTCCAGCAAATTTTCTCTCATTCTTTCCAGGAATCCTTAAGTGTGATTTTATCAGCTTTGAAGCATGAAGGATTGTGAATCTTACTTAGCTACTTCGTGTTAGGGTGCTCTCTTTCTCCTCAATTGATCTAGCCCTGTTAATGTGTGTGCTGCTGCCTTAGTGTCTGGGATTTGCCTAGCCTCCTCATAGTTCTACCTACTAACAAGGAACATGCCCACACTTATTTCTGCACTCTTTTCTAAAGTTCGTTCAAGGTTCAAGAGGCATCCCAGAGAAACTAATTTCCAATAATTTTAACTCTTCTGGTGCATCAACCACTACAACACAGCAAAACAAGTACTGCTTGAGGCCGCCCTCCAGATCAAACACTGCTGTTGTACAAGCAGCAAAGCATACTGGGATTCCAGTGTAATCTCAGATTACCCCATGCACAGCCAACAAGCTGTCGGGCCCTCAAAAAGGGAGAACTCCACTCTCTACTGCTTGTACTTTATGAACACAGCTCTTTCAAAGTAACTCCCAGACTCTGTCTTTAAGCACCTACGCTTGCTTCTATAGTGGCTGTAATAATACAGGTAGTACAGTCGGGGCTGATGGACCCCTCCCCTCCACGCATCAGAACTGGGAAGCACCTCAGAGCAAACCCCAGCCTTTGTCCTGAGGCCTACTACCCTGAGGTAGAGGTGAGACACAGGCATGCTAAATCCTCCGGTGTGAACGGCAGTAACCTTTCTTCACTTGGAGCTCTTTGAAGACTCATGCATATGGACTGCATCTCACACATCCAACTGCATATAACAGAGTGGATTATGGGAAAGGACGTGCGCGATAGACACACCTGACGTGACTCAGCATCCTGTCAATCACACTGTCAGTCATGCTCTGGAAGACCCAATGAGAAGCTCCCTAGACCTGTGCGGTGTTTTAATCCCCAACCCCAATGTCTTCAGTGCTCCTCACATTTTCCTTTCCGTCAGTGCTCACCCTGAGCATATTGCTGTCTGATCAAAACTTTGCTGCTTTTTTCCTTAGCATACTGTGCCACATCCAATTCTTTGTTCATCGTGCCCAAGGACCCAGAAACCCATCTGGGATTCCATCACCTATGGCGACAGTAACTTGTTAATAAGTAACATTTGGAGTTCAAACTTTGCATCTTCCTTCGTAAGATCTGAGTGATGAGACTCATCCACTAAGCAAAAGTCTTCCCAGAAAGTATCTATCGGTAGCTGTCCCTGCATGCGTATGTGTCCGGACGTGACTGAATCACCTTGAAGGCCGAGGCTCCGGCTAAGGTGAAGAGGCCGGTGGATTTCGTGCTTGGGCTGTGAAGGAGTGTTTCAAGGCTTGACCTTGATATTTCCCAAATCTTAATTAATGAAAGAGAGGAAATAATGCTATTTTTCCCTTTTTATTTTTCTCTCAGTGGCTAAATGGTAGATAGTAGATCTTTCCTTCCTTCCTTCCTTCCTTCCTTCCTTCCTTCCTTCCTTCCTTCCTTCCTTCCTTCCTTCCTTCCTTCCTTCCTTCCCTTTTTCCTTCCCTCCCTTTTTTCTTGTTTTCTATAGGTTTTGGGAATTTATCCCAAGGCTTCAAGCATGCTAGGCAAGTGCTCTCCCACTGAGCTACATTCTCAGCCCAAGGTAGATACTAGAATTTGAATGATGCTTACCTTTCAGTGTAGAGGGACCCCTGGGAGGCTTTTTGCATATATTGCATATACCCAAGTATCTCCTCACTAGATCTTGAGGTGGTAAAAACAGATGCCTCTGATTGTGAGACTAATTGTTTTATTTAATAATGGAAAATGGAGCTTTCATTGAAGCAATTTACATATAAATAGCTTTGATAGACTCTCAGAAATTCTTTCAAGGGCCTAGAAGGAACTTGAGGTCACGTAGGATGAAACTTTACATTCTTGTTACTTATGAGAGGAAAACATAACTCCAGAAGGCACGGAATTCCATGAAAGTTGAGTTCTAAAAACATTCCCTTCCTTACTGTTTTCATGGTGCTATCGAAATAGCAGATCAGCTTAGGCTGATCAGGGCAAAGACCGAATTGGCTTTCTGCTCCAACATTCCTCTGACACTGGCCGATTTCCTCTACCCATGTGTTATACATTTATAATTGATGTCACATCCACACACAAAGAAGATGTAAAACATAGATAATTAAAAGCATGTACACAATACGATCATAAAATTAAACAGCCAATTACTAAAAAGCAAGAGGAAATATCACCATTCCCCAGATAAGGAAATGATTGCTTTGGAACTTAAACTCGATCATCTTATCAGACGAAGCAAAAGGACAAGCATTATAAAGGGTGTGCTAGCTACATATCTGACAGTTTTCCAGAGGAAGACACTGCTTTGTAGGCTTAAACTGATGGAGAATTTACAATAGCAATAACTACATTATGGTGTTAAAGCATAAGACAGGCAGTTACAAAGACGTGTTACATTTATTAATACATAAAATGTAAATATTAATAAAAATTACAAGACAGCGTTTTGTAAGATCTAAAGTAACACGGAACAGTAAGTAGCATTTTTAAAATTTTGCTAAATTTAAACAGAGACTTACAGAATTTATAATACAGAACCTAGTCCTACTCTTCACAATAGGTTTTGAGGATGATTTCTAGTTAAAGATTCTGAACCTAGGAGCAGAAATTCAGAATCATTTTTCTGGAGAAGGGGAGTTAGGAGTGGGGGCTTTGAAGATTCCCCAAATGATTTAGACAAACTTTAGTGGTAGGCAATTGGGACTATAACTTCGATTTATCACTATCAATGCTCACTTTCTTCATCCTAATTTTTACCAGATGTGGACAGATAACGATCAAAGACCAAGACAAAGAGTAGTGGTGTCTTGGTTACTTTTCTCATTGCTGAGACAAAATTCCCAACACCCAAAATTAAAAGAGGAAAGGTTTAATTGGCTCACAGTTTGTAGAGGTTTTACTCTATTAATGACTGACTCTAAGACAGAGGGGCATTGGGAAGGAGAAACAGTTTACAGCAGGCAGAAGGCAGCAAAACAGCAAGTGACAAAAGACAAGCAGCAACCCTCTTTCTGTCACTTTTATATTGTTCGGGCTGCCCACCTTTAGGACAGGTAGCGTTCACACCAGGGCGGGGCAGCTTTAATCCTACCATGGCACAGGACTCACTCCCAGCTGCACAAACCCTCGATCCAGCCACCTCCAAAAAGTCCCATCTATGACCACAAGGGTCTTTGGGGGAACATCTAGATACAAGCCATAACAAGGGGTACATTTAGTATTTTTTCAATAAACTAGTTCTTTCTAGCGCACTTCCCCTTAGTAGTCTCAATCTATATGAACCAATTACTAAGTGCCTCAGTAAGAAGACATTGACGTACGATAACTACGAGGGGGACTAACACAGTTTTGCCTTTTGTCCATCCACCTCCACCAAAACAAACAACAGCAAGACTGAAAAAAAAAGCCTTTAATGTCTATTCCAAGATCTAATGTCCATTCTACCCTCTTTTCCTTTGAACAGTTAGCTTTTGATTCTTAAAAGAGAGCAATACAGAAGGATGGCTAGGTTGCTACCTGACCTCAGATTCCTTTGTGCTTCTTTGTTGAGCCCATTTCAGATCGTGGGTGTTGTGACTTTATTATCTTTCCACGGCTTCCATGTTCATCATTTTGAGTGTGACTCAGGTGTCAGCAAGATCAGACAATGTTTGTGGCTTCAGCTAAGGTTAAAGAGAGGCGAAGATTTATGTAGGCGATGATGCCAAAGAATGAATCCATAGTCAAATTTAACCCAAGTTCTAGCTTGTTATTGTAGTGCATGTTTTACCTCTGCTTTATTTCCCAATTTATGGTACAGAATAAGCTCCTTAGTGTACATGTGCGATATTACTGCACCGATGTCCAATTGCAAACTGTATTTGATGTGGAGGATAGTTCTTGTTCTTCAACAAGTCAGTGGGGATTTTTGATTGTCTTCACACTTCTCAGTATGTCAGAGTGTAAGTTACAGGGGTCTGCTGAAATGCCTTCCAAACATGTTAAAATGAAGACTTTAGTCCACCTATCACCCTCTAAGAGTTTTACCATCAGATTTTAAGATCCAACAGTAGTTCTCAAGTACAGAACACAATTTTTTCTTACTTTTGATGATTTATTTATGACTCTGCCTAGTAGCCGGAAAGGGTAAACTTTAATAAGCAGAATTATATCTTATGAATACTTATCTCTGAAACATACAATGAGAAGAGAAACGTGTGTCTCATACAGTTTAGTCCAATGTGCCAAACATTAGTCAAGAATTCACTAATGTAGAGTTTGACTTACATCAAGAAAGAGACTTAGAAAGAAATTACTTTATAGAAACTCTTGAATTAGGAAAACTTTTTGTGTACCAGAACTTGGATTCTAAGTTTGGGTACAATAACTAATCTGTTAAAAAATCACCCATTCATCAATAATACTTGTTAAGTTCTACTCTCATCCATATATAAGCTAAAAACCAGGCATATCAGAGTGAGCAAATATAGCTCCATTCCTACTGGAGATTTAATCTAGTAAACGAGACGTAAGAAACAAGACCATGGTAATGTAATATGAAAATGTTATCATAAGATATTAAAAGAAGATCACTTAAGAGGGGCACCTGAATCAGAACCTGATCTATGACTTTCATTTGATACCTCTTTTCTACACATCAAAAACCCATAATGTGTAGAAGTACCCTTTTCAGTTAGATTGTATAGATCTATTTCAGTCTTTTTCCAAAGCAAATTTTATGATGGTAGATTTTCACTGCCAGATATTATGTCTGCATTTTAGATATTTTCTACTTTTCCCTGCAGATACACTCTCCATTCTTTTGGGGCTTTGGGACCCACTTTTTGGGGGGTACCCACCTTTATAGACAGCATCAACCCAAATGCTTGGCCTTAGCTTCTAGTCGAGTTGGAGCAGTGGATGTACTGGCATGAAATGGGAGAGAAGCAGGACAGGGAAACAGTTCTCCCGCTTCCCTCCAGCTGGCGCACATTTGCATTGAACGTATTTCTTAATTCAAATACTTAGTTCCCTCTACACCAGTCTCTTCCTACAGTCGGGAGTCTCTCTACGTACAGTGCACATACATGCCTACCTCCTTCAGATGCAGCAATAAGAATTGCACCGTACTCTTATAAGAGAGGGGGATTTTTATTATCCCTTCTTGGTTCTCAGGAATTCTTTGCAAATAGTGTCTCCCTTAAATCCTTCTCAGTTACCTCTTTCAAATGTTCTATTTTTTTGATCCTCTGATGACAGAATCTGTACACGAGTGTATGTTCTTCAAGAGTAAGAATCATACTTTATATATTTTACCTTTGTTACTCTAGTGTATTTTTGAAAAGTTAATGGAGAGTATTTTTAAAGATTTATTGGAAGAATGAATATAGGAAAAATGCCACTTTTAGAATGACTTAAAATAACACAGAATAAAGAGCAAAACACATATAAATTGTTAAGATCTGGTTGCAGATACTCAGCACTACATCAGAAGAACCCAAATGGATAGATATTTCTCTCCTTCAAGAAGATTAAAATAAGACACCGTAGATTGCAACAGCACCAAATCCACAATGAGATCCTACCTCTTGAAGTAGCCAGAGAAAAGTTACAAGGCCATGTTGGAATAGCATCCTAAGCCACAGGACTCCTTCCTTGAGAAGTTAACTCCCTGATTCGAGATTAGATCCTGTGGTTTGGCCAGTTACACGGTAGATGTTTAGTAAGCGGTAACAGACCTTTCCCTCTGTTCCCCAGGCAATTCAGTGGTCAAAAAAAAAAAAAAAAAAAGCATTGTTCCGTCTAGAAAACAAAATAAAACGCAACAAAACAAACCCACAAAGGAGCATGCTGATGTGATGTTTTCCAGTGAGCACCTTACAGATTAAGCAGGAGCATAGCCAGGTGGGAGTTCCTTTTCACGACCTTCCTGCTGTACACAAAGGTAAAATGTCAACACACAATGAATGAGCTGGTTGACTAAAAGAGCTGTAGACATTCGAATACATTTCCGTGCAGTACGGGGCGTGGAGGAGAAGTTCTACTGAGATGCCAACCGAGTTGACCTTTTCCATTTGTGTCATAAGAACATGCATGTAGAGGGCCAAGTTCATTACCAAATCTAAAAGTGAATGTTGAAGGTAAGTGGGCACAAGACTTCAAGAGATAGAGGGTGTGTATATGTGCAATATTTAGATGTTGGCTTGTTGTGCTTTTATGGTAACGCCTCCATGTTCCCATGCTTGTCCCCACTGCTACCCTCACTGTTTATGTGACTGCCAGAGTCACCACTACTATCAACAATGCCTTGTTAACTACCACAGCAACAAGATTTGTAGAAATGATGTCTCCCAGTTATGTTCCTTCTATGTTGCTGCATATAGAAGCATACGCTTTTACAGTGGGCTCTTTCCTTGGACAAAATACATGCCGGTGTGCTGTACTCTCACTGTGGACCAAAGAGTCCATCAGGCATTGTGCCCACGATATAGTCATCAATATAGACTGGCAGCCCTGGATTCTGAGCTACGGCAAGCAGTTAAGAAAAGAATTTTTAGGCCAGCATTCCGTCAGTACAAGCAAAAGTCCAGTGATTTTTAGGGGAATAAAATTTTGGTTCACAAAAGAAATCAGTCATCATCAGCACGCGCGCGCGCACACACACACACGCACACTCACACAAGCTCACCAACTTTAATGATTTTGGAATTCAATCTGTATCCTTTTTGAAACTTTATTGCCATATGACTTATATAAAATAAAATTCATTCCTTTAGGCATGCAATTCTTTGAGTTTTAGAAAATAATACACTCATGAAACCAATGCCCAAATCAAGTTGTAGAATATTTCTATCTATTCTCAGACTTTCCCTTATGCCCTTTTGCAGTAAATATCTGCCACAATCGCTGGGCCTGAAAAATCCCCAATTCGATTTTTGTCCCGTTTGTTTCGATTTAGAATTTCCCATGACTAGACTCATATAGTAGTTGGCCTTTTGTGTCTAGTATCTTTTACACAGAATGCTGTCTTACAATTCCATTCCTGTCACTGCGGGTATTAGTACTGAATTATGGCTATACCACAATTTGTTATTCATTCATCAGTTGGTGAATATTTGCAGTATTTCCAAATTTGAGCTGTTATGCTTCTATGAACACTACAGGGCTGTGGGAACACTTATCATGAGTAGAGTTTTATGAAATTTCTGACCATCTTTCATGTTTTCTAGATATATTTAACTCTCCGATTCGATTTCTCTCGGTCTGTTTTCCAAGTTCACAGGTTTATTCCTCTGTAATCTCAAATATACTGACTAGCCTAATTAATTTTCCACTTGCAGCTCTTATATTTCTAAGCTCTACAATTTCCAATTTGTCATTTTGAAATAACTTCACTTTTTCTCTTGATAGTCTGTACTTGTTTGTTCATACTTAGTATATTTTTAATTCTTTGAGCAAATTTATTGTAGGTGTTTTGAAATCTTTGCTAACACAACATCTGGGCTATTAGGCCTACACATTGCTTAATGCTTTTTCCTTTCTGGGTCTAGTAATTTTGGCTTGATAGGTGACATTTTAGGTAATGCGTTTCAGTGACTCTGGATTCTAATTTTTTTTTTTCTCCTGAGAGTTGTAGTTTTTATTTTAGTCAGGAACACATATGCATATTTAAAAAAAAAGTCAGTCTTTCTTACGGTGTGTAACTGCTGACTTATGTACAGGTTTCTGTTTTTTATTTGTTTTTAGTGTTTCAGTCTCTAGAAGTTCTTCCTATGTCTGTGCACATTCACAGTCAGTCAGTGTTCCTTGTAGCGGCCGCACTCAAATCCTCCAACCACTGAACACTGAAGCTTCACTTTCTGCTGCCTAAACTGTGTGCGTGTGTGTGCATGTGCGTGTGCGTGTGTGTGTCAGGCGCAGGGAGCCGAGGAACACATTCAAAGGTCTGACAAGTTTTCAAGCTTTCCTAGGCTTTTGATTTTCAAGATTTTCTAGTCTCGCCCACGCAGATATGTAGTTTAGCAGTCAGCACAAGAATAAATTATATCAATCTTTCTGTGGTTCTCCAGCTTCCCAGATCTCTTCATTAAACTTCTACTTGCTCTGCCACCTACGCGAAATCAAGTTCACCACATCTGGCCAGTAGAATTTTACTGCTGGAGCTGTGGGCATAGAAATCCTCTAGGCAAGAAGTCTATAAGCTCCCCCACTCTTTTCTTGCAGTACAGTAGCAGCTTTTCATTAAAAGCACCTCTGAAGTCCTTCCTTGCCCTTGGATATTTTCCAGTGTCCTGCAGAGGTTGATTTTTAAAATAATTTTTCCAATTTTACATTTGTTTTCTGTAAAGAGAAAGCGAATGATCTCAGGCAGTTATTAGTGAATGGACCACCTGCTATTTTTCCTATTTTTTGTGTGTGATATATACTCCATTATCAGAAATTTTTACATGTCATCTCTGTGCCTCTGAAACACCAATATTAGAAACATATGCTGGGCAAATTCATTGGATCTTTGAGGCTTATGTGGACTGGATATTAAAACGCTGACCCTCAATGTGTCTACATTTGGAGAAAGGACTTTTAGGAGGTAATTTGGGTTAAAAGAGATAATAAGGGAGAGTTACAATCAAATAGATTGGTAGTCTTAGAAGAAGAGAGAAAAAGAGATTTCTTTCCCTGCTGCACCTCACTGAGGAGGGTCATTGAGTACACAATGACAAAGTGGCCATCTGCAAGACAGAAGACGTGCAACAGAACAGGAATGAGCAGGTACCCAGATCTCAGACTTCCAGCATCCAGAATTGTGACAAGATCAATTTCTGTGGACTAAACCACCTAATCTGCATTTCATAATGACAGCCCGAGGTGACTATTATATATGGATTTTCCATCCAGTTAGCTACCATGTCTCCCTTTACTTTTTAATCAATAAGAACATGGATATTTGGGGACATAAAGCAATATAATAACCTAAATACAAATTATTTATGAATAGAAGTCAGAGCTTCTGAGTATCCACATGTAACCAAATTTCAGGTGTATAAATCTTTTTTTTAAATACCACCAAGAAATAAAGATTTTCCTTTCATTGATGCAGCTTACACCTTAGACGTCCATTGTCCTCTGTCTATTTTACTTATCTGTGTAATGTGTGTAAACTTTGCACTGTCACTGGAAAGCTTCTCAGTTCCTCTACTTTTCACATCCATGGATGTACACATGAGAGTAATTCAGGTGGGGGCAAACCTCCAAGACAGACCAATACTTCATTTATCAGTCTGGTTTCCCAAAGCACTTCATCTTAAAGATCTGTAGATTTTTCTCTCTTAGATCAACTTCTAGAGACTGAAACACTAAAAATAAATAAAAAACAGAAACCTGTACATAAGTCAGCAGTTACACACCGTAAGAAAGACTGATTTTTATCGTACTACACTCTGGAAATAATACTAAGTACATCTTAAAACCAGCTGAATATGTATATGTTCTCAATCTCTGCCCTGGAGCTTGCAAAACCGAAGATTAAGATTATTTCCCAGGTCATTTTCTTCACCTGTATTTCCCTCACCTTCCCACGGGATGGGTCTGTCAATATCCTAACTCCTCAGTTCTTCAGTATGAGTCAATCTTGCGGTAAAATGTTCCCGTTGCTGCTATAACTTCAGGCAGTGAAGGGAAAGCCCATCTTCAGGGTTATTTCCAAGATACCAGCTTACTAAGAGGAACTGTCAATTACACAGATGACTGTATAGTGCCTGAGACATGCAGTCACTAAGCAATTATTCAAAATTTTGTTATATAAATATAGACTGCTTATTCATCTGATTGTTTATGAAAGTAAAAAAAAATAAGAAACAATTTTAACTGCTATATTAACATATTTAAAATTAGGCATAGTAGGATGTGTTCCCTCAATGAAACAGGAGTTAAAAATAAGACATGATTATTTATCTGTCAGCTAATTTAACATGAAGTACCTCTTTAGTTATTTCCTGAGGCTCTTTGTTGCCTTCTACACAGATCCCTCTCTTATCTACTAAGCATCATTGATTTCCCTAAACTCTCCTCTTGGTTCTTTTTAAATCTCTTTTTCACTTTAGTGTCCCCCTCTCCATCCAAGTTTACAGGTCTCCCCTTGTAGACAGTATAAAGGGGTAAGTCATACGTAGTTGATAAGGGCGTGAAGGCCTTACATTACAGATTAGATCTGGAGAGAGGAAAATAAAAACAGGACTATTCCAAGCAAAAGAGAAAGGAAAAGAAAAAAGGACATTTGCCAAAAAGAGCAGGACAATTTGTAGGGCAGGTATTGTCCTGTTGTACCTACAGCGTGCCACACAAATAAACGAACAAAAACTAGGTGTGGTGGACTTATTGTGGTCAATTTGAGCAGGAACACCCCGCTGAACTGAGTTGGTGTGGTTCTGGGCAGAGAAGATCCACCTGAAGATTATTGCTGACAAAACATGAAGGAGAATGGGAGCCGAAGATAGGGGCCGGCTATTTCCCAGGAGAAGCTGTATTGTAGCTGGTTTTCCCGAAGTGAACTTGGCTGTTCTTGTTCACAAAAGAACCTTAGGGACCTTGCTGTCACCGAGGATGGCTGCTATTCACTTCAGAGGAGCTCTGGTCTTCATCTCTGCTGCAAGCATCATATCCTGGTTCCACTATAGAGTTCTTCAGCCTTTTAGTGCAGACACAAACATATATGGGACATTGCTGTGGGCTCCCAGCCCTTGGTTAGAACTTTCAGGTCTCCAAATGCACAGGTAGACATTCTACACTCTTCCTGAATTTGGCTTGTGTGTGAATGTTGTAACTTCTACTTGTCCACTTGTCCAGTGTCCATTAAATCTGCTGTCTTGCAAACCATTGACTGTAGAAAAGTAAGTACTACACTAAGTTTATATTGCAGTCAGCAGGGGTAACTTAGTTTATGTATAACTGAGACAGATTTTTCCCAGTGGTGAACAATATGAACAGGTTTCAATTAAAGAAAATTCCTAGGATAATACAATAAGAGAAGCTTTGCATAGAGACGGGAGATGAAAGAGGATAAAAGAATGGGATGATGAGGTGAGAAGGAATGAGTGTTAGAAGAGCAAGAACAGGAAAAATTGAAGCTCTGGCTCGGCATATGGTCAAGTACAATCCCTTAGGCCAGATCTATCTGTTGCTCATCACTGTAAATAAAGCTTTATTGGAGTACAGTCACATTCATTCATTTACATGTTGTCCATAGTCGAGCACTGTGACAGAGACTGTATGACCCACAAAGTCTAAATTACTGTATTTACTATCCGTGGCAGCCACAGAGGTTCACAAATGCCTCTCTTCATTCAGAGATCTTAGAATAGTGACATAACCTAAAACTTGATAAAATATAGAGATAGGACCAAGGAGGAGACAAAAATAAGCAGGACACATCAGTGCCGGTTAATACATGTAATTATTTAGAATATTTTGGACAGGAAGCAGAATTCCAGTATTGAAACAAAGCCAAACAGGGGAGTTTTTTGGGTGGGCTCAATATCATCTGGGCTTTCTTGATTACCTCTATGCTTTCCTGACAACTTTTCCCTCAACTTTGGGCTCCTGTTAGGACTGCAGAATTCCCGAGGCACAGCTTCCGTAAGAGGCAATCACCCTAAGCCACGTGAATGGCTGTACCCTACAGACATCTTTTAAGAGAAGATTTTAGACCACATTATCAATGTCAGATCACAGAGATGGCAGTCTGTTCTCTTTATTCCTAATGGCATTCCTGAAAACCCTCAATCTCTGAGTCTTATTCGCCGAAGTTTTAATCAGAGGCCATATTTTCATTCCAACCATTCTTACTATTCTGCATTAATTTTGGAGGTAGAGTCAACAATGCAGAAGAAAATTTAACTTTTTTTCTTGACCATTTTACCTTGAATAAAGTCTAACGAAAGCTCATGGCCTTACTAAGATTAAATTACGTTATCCAAATGAATGATTAATTGTATTTTGTAGATACGTAAACCAACTGTGACAATCACTAAAATCTATTTTTTAGTGAAAATGAAAGTCAAACAGAAAATGAGGTGGACATACATGCTTGGGTGTTATTTCAAAGGCCCTCTTCTGAATATTCAAGAGTACTTTGTTCTATGGGAAATCGCTAGTACTGGCTTATAATGTTTTGTGCAGCTCAATCTAGAGATGCTTTAACCTGCAATGTAGCATATAATTCTTTGAAACATAAATGATACATTAAAATAAAAAAAAAAATTTGTTGTGTTGGCATTTGAGGGACAAAAAGAAAATACAGGAAAACGTGAAGGAAGGTTTACTCTTCTCCAAGGCAGATTCCATTTCTGAAGCTTTCTGTAGGACTCATTTCTTAGCTCTTGAGAAAGAAAGGAATAGATGCAGAAAATCTAAAACTCTAGTTTTAGGGTGATTTGATGGCTTTCTGAATTTGCATTCATAACCATCTCTTTTTAGAAACATATTGTCATGTATTTAAGTTTTATTTAAACTGTGAAAAAAAAAATGAGATCTATCCAGCAGGGAAAAGATGCTTGGCAGAATAGTGTTAAATTAAATAAACAGAGTCTAATGAGATCTGTTATTACCTTCTCTCTGCTCATGCTTGGACATGCTTTCTCAGGGCTCTTGTTTCCAAATGTAATCATAAATCTTTCAGCCTGTTTTGCTTCTGAAAATTTTAATATCTTTCCTCTAATGTTGAAGACTCCATCCTCATTTAAATCTGTAACATTCGAAGCCTATGTCTTCATTAAATTCTTATCTTTGAGAGATAAGAAAGTTTACATTTCAGCAGATCAGTTTTAAGAATATAAAATCCACTTGCTTAGAAATAAAGCAGTATTAAAAGTAGAATTACACTAGAGGAATGAATAGTTACATATAATGTTATATGATTTTTGTTAACATTGGTTTTATCAAATATCAGGATTATCTGTCTCTCTGTTCTTAGTTGGATGAAGGAGAAAATTCTAACACATAGTTAAGTGTCTAAGTTAATCTTTTTCGATTACAAATTGGGAAGATATAAATTCATGGGTAGGTATTTCTATAGCATATAAATTCATGATATAGATTCTCTCAGTGAATGTAGAAATCAACTCTTGCCTCTTCACATCACTCATAACTGATTCATCACACCCTTTTCTTTCCAGGTGGCTTCTCTCGGGAGATACAGTATACATAGAAGACTATATCCTGGATTCCAAAGAGATTGGATTTACACGCACTAGATACATTGTATTTGAATTTAGGTGTTCATAGGAACTTAAAACTCATTATATTCAAATATTCAGATCTGTTTTTCTGAAGATCTTTTCCTTCTTTCATATTTCTTATCTCCATTTATGAAGCTGCCAAGTACTCTGACTCAAGTCAGAAGCCTGTAAATCATGATAGGCTTTTCCTCTCACATTCCACCATGATTTTTCAGTAGTTAGAACCTGCCAAATCTTTTGTGATTGCTGTGTTTCTTCACTCTTTAGACTTCCGTTTAGATCTTTCTAAAATATTCTACTGACTGCTCTCCAACTGCAGTTTCACCATCGATATCCTTCATTGTGTTGCTCTCGTGATTTCTCTAAAATCCCAGGTGACCCTGCTGTGTTCCTCTGGGAGTTTACTCCATGCCTCTTTGCTATACACGGTACAGAGGCCAAGTCCTCAGCATGGCCTCCTGGCCCTCATGGTTCCATCTGGCCCTCGGCCTGCCCCAGGGCAGCAACCACACTCATGTTCTCTGAGCGGGTGAAGATCTTTCATGCCTATAACTTGTCTTGTACTGTTTTTCTACCATAAATAACACTCCCTTGCCATTTCCTTTTAGATACAGTATCATCTGAAGAAAAACGAAGCAAGCTAAAAAAACTAAACGTTTGAATATTCAGGTTTAGCAAGGAATCTTCTGGAAGCTTTATAGATCCTCTCTTTAGTGATACCTATGTGCAGTTAGGAAATAATTACCATTGCAAGTGGTTGTTCCCACCTTTTCCCTGAAATCACTAGGTGAGAGTTTAAAATGGTATTTGTTTGATTTATCCTTCTCCTTGTTATGCTGTTGCCTAACTTTGCTTCTTAGGTATTGTTCCGTCCAGAGTTTCTTTTATGTACCATCTCACAGACTCCATTGCAATGATATCTGAAACATGGCTTTCATCACTGAGTTCTGAGTACTGTCACTCCAGTAAATACTACTTGTCCCTTTAAAAATATTTCACGTCTTCTGTTAAGTACAGTGTATGTCCACATTTGCTCTTCGTGTGCATGCAGTTGAGGTTGATAGAATAATATTTATCCTCCCCAATCTTATTAGTTCTGTACTTTAAAAGCACACTCTACAATTCTTAATCACCTTTAACAGGAGAAAACAAGCATTGCACATTTGTTTTGTATAAATATTTTTCACAACAAAGTTCTTTTTATATGCTGTGTCATCAGTTTCGTAAGATTTAAGTAGCACAGGGTAATTCTGTGTTGTACGTAATTCTAGATATGGACATGTGCTGCCTCTGTGAGAAAGATGATACTGATTCATAAAGTACATATGATTTTTGTAGTTTATATAGGGGTAGAGATGAGTTGTCCTAACTAGGCGTGCTTGCTCACAAGGTGTAATGACAATCAGGTTTACGCTAGTTGAGTAAGAACAAGGTGGTAGACTGTGATCATTGAACAGAATGAACCATGCTGTTTTGAAAGGAATGCAGTCAAGACACCTAATCCAAATTAAAACTCAATACTTGACCATTGTTTCCCAACTGATATATTCCCAAGATATCCTTTGTGTATTGGGCCGTCATAACATTTCTCTTATTGATCGAGGGTAAGAGCCTCCAGCATGTATAGGAAGAAGAAAGATGGCCATTACCACAGTTCAGAAAAGGAGAATGGAGGACAGACCTGGGGTATTACCTCTTAGATCAGGGTGGGAAACACTGTTAAGGATACTATTCACCTCTTCTCTCTCCTGTTAACTTGGTAGCATAGGAAACTATTTGACGATGCAAGTTAAAGAATTGTTCTAGCATGTGTTGATGCCGCCCAAAGCTGTTATACGGAATCAGTTTTTTTCAGATAGATCATGTGAATCATTGCTGCTTAGAAATTCCCAAGGCCCTTTTAATGATCTGAGTACAGTGCACCTACCCAGCAATTTGGAGGCTGAGGATCATGAATTTCAGACAAATCTGGGCTAAATAGAAATACTTGGTCAAAAAAAAAAAGTAGAAAAAGAAAAGAAAAAGAAAGGAACGGATAAACAAAAAGTAAAACACAAAAACACAAATCGTGGGGGAAAATCGTGTCCATATTAAGTCAACCACTTCATGTTGTGCCTCTGGCCTTCCTACGCTTTTTTTTTTTTTAATTTTATTTTATTTTAATGGTACATTTTAGATGTACATAGTGATAACATTCATCATAGGGGATTTGTACCTGTACATGACATATCTTGTTGCTTCTTTTTTTCCCATTCCCCTCCCCTCACCCCCTCCTCCCTCCCTATTTACAAAAGCTTTGTTTCTGTTTTTTTCCTTCCATTTCTTATTTCTCTCGTTCTCTGTTCCATCCCCCCTCCCTTGTTCCCTTTCCCATTTGGACATTTTCTTCCCTTTCCCAATATAATACATTTTAGTCTTTATTTACACTTTCAATTTCTCACACCAGAGAGACCATGTGGTATTTAAACATGTGTGTCCGATTCATTTCACTTAAGAGTATGGTCTCAAAATGCATCCTTTTACCTAGGAATATGTCAAGCTTATCATTCTTTATGGCAGAGTAGTACTCCATTGTATAAAAAAAACCACAGTCTTTCCCCATACACTAAGATAAAATCAAAGTGGATCAAAGATCTAAATATTAAAACAGAAACACCAAATCTATTGGAAGATAGACTAGGTAGAACTCTTGAAGACATAGGTGTAGGCAAAGACTATGAACAAATCCCCAGTTGCCCAGGAAATATCACAAAGAATCAGCAACTTGGACCTGATCTTGCTAAAAACCTTCTGCACAGCAAAAGAAACTACCAACAGAGCACAAAGACAACCCACAGAGTGGGAAAAAATTTTTGCCAGCCATTTCTCTGACAAACGACTAACGTCTCAAATATATAAAGAACTCAAAAAAATCAGACCCCCCAAATTTAAAGACCCAATTCCTATGCTTTAAGATGAGATATAATTTAGTATACCTGAAGCTGTGTCATGAGGGCCCAAAATCCAATAGATATATAAATAATGGTTTCACTGTGGCACTTCCATAAATGTATATAATATAATGTACTTTAAACTATGTGTAATCGAATCTCCACTCTATCTAGATGTATTAGTTAATTTTTCTTCCCGAGACCCATGAATGTAAATTTATTTTTAGGATCACAAAAACGTGGGTGTGCTGTTATCACTATCATTATCATTGCAAAGAGTATTAACAAGAACTAAATATGTGCTGACCTAAATCATAACGCAGTCATCATGGGTCCTCAAATATAACTGTAGTGCAGTTGTCTTTGAGTCTTCTACAATGATGTGTGTAATAAGAGTCCTTCTCTTGGCTTGTCAGCATCATATTTGTTGTGAACTATTTCTGTTGGTTTTTTTGTAAAACTGAGACTTAGATGTTCTCCAAGATCGTCAGTTCTTCTGAGGGTCATTCCATGGACCAGAAGGTAATTTCCTAATCCTTGTTACCTTGTGGTTCTTTGGGCTTCACTGGTTTGTGTGCACATCGATCCCAGAGTTCTGAGCTTTGCTCAGGGGTGGGAACTCGCGTCGGTTCCTCGTGAGCAGAGAGCTCTCTCCCTGGCTCCTGTCCACTGCCCAGTCTGTGAAGCATTCCATCTGCCTCTGTCTGCGAGGAGGTGCACGGCCTCTGGGGCTGAACCGGTGGGGTCAAATAATGTTCTCACCATTTAGTATAATTAACTGCAACCACTCGTCTGTTGCAAGCCCCAGTGCAGCCAACACAAGCAAGAGGAGGCCAAGAAGAAATTTCTCCTCATTATTCAAGCTAAATCTAAGCACTTGTCTGTCTGTAAAAACAGAGCAATGGGAGGAAAACTGAAACCAGTGCACGGGGTCTGAGGTTTCAATAAATGTCAGGGAGCGTCAAGTCTGTTTGGATTGCAAATTATTGCTGGCTGACAGTCTTACTATTTTACAACTCGAGATTGCTGTCATGGGGGGGCAGGGTGGGGGAGAGTCTCTCACATCACAGCCAGAGGGGAGCGGAAGTTACCAAATACTATAACAATCATAAAACATTACAAGAGGGACTTCGACGTTTGCTAAATTTAGTCTTTCCTGAATGCACATCCCCAGGAACAACAGCCCATGACACCCTGCTCTTCCTGCCTGGTTGATGAAGTGCTGGATTTGCCCATGACTGAGAGCTCGTTTCTCTGGCTCACCCATTCTGAACTCCACTTCATCCCTCCCCTTTGCTGAGTGCTTTGAACATCTGAGAGTGATAAAGAGGCCTAAATGTTTCAAGGTGAATTAATACCTTACTACATACCCTGAAGAAACACACACCAATAATTTGAGCAGTGGTTAAGGATGTTTTTCAAATGGATTAAATGAGTGGGCAATTACTGATTAAAATAAACCCAAGGCATGAGCATTCCAGCCTGTTCAAGGGTGGATGCTGGTCAGCTGCTTTCTATTGGTGGAAAACTTTTCACTTGTAGAAAATTATGCACGGTTCTTGGTACTTCTACTGAAGTTTATTAACATTTTCATTTATTTTTTTCCTGTACAATGTTTACTGGGTGCCAAGCACTGTGTCAGGTGTGTTGAAAACCAAGAAAGTGATGGTCCTTATTATCCCTGAGCTGAGAGTCAAGTGCAGTTATTTTAATCAAAACTCTCTGTTTTAAATATCTGAAAGATTCCCTCAAGTTCACTTAAGACCAAATGGGGAAAACTGTTCTAAGGTGCAGAGCTATCAACAGATCCAAGAGAAAGAAGCACAGCAGGTCTTTATAAAAGCCCCGAAAGCTGGCATTAAGAAACTGTGAAAACCAAGATTGCTTTCTCAAAATCTTTAGTTACACGCTTTCTTATTTCTGGGTGTCTTACAGAGAGTCTCTCGCAGCTTTCTAGAATTTCTAGCTTTTCTTTCTTGAATATGCAAAGAATTAAACAGGGTCTTCTTAGGTATGCTTCCCATTTTAATCAGCAGCTTTCCTAACTCCCGACTCAGAATGCATGGAGGAGGGAATTAGAGCATCACATTCTGGGTCAGGTGTATAACCTTAGGATTACTGCTGACTAGAGGATTTAGGGTCCGAAAAGAGTGACTTCATTCCAAGAAGCAGCAGAAGAAGAAGTAAAATGTGTACATTTCTATAGTTGACTGATCTAGTTATTACATCAGTACACCTTGTTTTATAAAGTTCCATGAGAATGAGTTTACAGGTCAAAGGTGTCATATAAGTACAGAGTGAGATTGGAAAGAAGATAATAAGCTAGGCAGTTGTCTGAAAAAAAAAAAACCTAAGAAGGGAAAATTAATTATGGTTTCTGTGCATTGCTGCTGGAATTGCGAGGCAGTCTCTTGTTAAAGGTGTGAACTACTTTCTGGAATCTTGTTTCTCATAAGGATCTAGAACCACTGTATCATTACTGCCTAATTTACAGGTGGCCTTGAAGGAGAGTAAGGAAGCGGATTCCTGCCAGTGAGTTTATCCTTATGGTAACTCCCTGTGCATGTTCTCCGGGAGGGCCACGGCCCTAAAGTCAAAATCTACCCCGTGACCTGGGCAACAGCCAACATCGCAGCCAAATGACAAAGGCCAGACTGCTTGAGTTCAGGTTCCTCAAAAGCAGAACACAAGCTGAGGATTTCAGTCAATGTCCTTTATTAGAGGATGAAAGAAAATACTCATAAGGAAGTCAAGAAGAGAGACAAAGAAGGGAAAGCAGTTAATTAAGAACGTGTGACCCAGCCAGTAACAACTATGGACAAATGGAGACTAATCCTCCTGGGAAAACTGAGAATCATGGGAATCACATGACTTAGAGTCACTCCCAGGAAGCGTGATTACTGAGGGAAATAATAGACAAATTCCAGTCAAGTATATTGCTGAGAGCTCCCTCCTGGAGTTTCTACTGCTCTGACAGTTCCAGTTTGCTGTGTTGGCAGCAAAGTGTTCCCAGAAGCCAAAGAAATCCCTGGTACAAAGATCAGGTTCTGGCAGCTGGGCCGAAATGATGAGAAGATTGAGCTGTGGGTGATATACTTCTTGACGAGGAGTATTTAATTTTGATGGTGATAAAGATCTTATTTAGATGCAACGAACTACTCATGGGACCATGGAAAAAGAACTGAGGAAAGAGGAAGATAGTGGCTGAGGTCACTACCAGCTAGAGAGGGGAAACATGACAGAAGGCCAAGTGGGTGGAACTCACGATCAGTTCCTGGGGTGAGGCCCTGAACTTTTAGGGGAGACCTGAGGGCCTCAGGTCAAGATTACTGGCAGTAGATTTTCCACATTTGAGTCCCATTAAGAGTAAGTATGTGAGGACAAGCCAATGTGTGCTGTGGATGTAGTTAACCCCACAACCAAGTCTTCAAAATGGTATAAGTGTTTATCTCAATATGTCACAGTCCATGCAAGTTTTAGGTTTTTCATTATGATACAAACTTTCTCTTGCAGCAGCTAGCCATTTTCTGCACTCTACTTCTACTTGTAACCATCAAAATTCTACTCAACATTAGAACTTCTGATTAAATTCTATTCTTCCCTGAAGTACTCTGTCATCCTCCCTCAATTTCCTCCAGGATGTGACCGCTCTCTTAACTTTGTTAAATGTTATTTTTTATGTTATATGTATTGACTTCTTTTATAATTGATTTTAATACCTTCATTATAAATGATTTGAGAATAGGTATGTTCATTACCTATGATCTTATCCAGCATCTAAAAATGTGCATGATAGACATCAAATATTTACTGTATGACAAGCAAGATTTTAGTATCGATCTTACATAATTTTTGCATAATGAATCTTTACTTACCAATAATTTTTGTTCAGTTCCACACTAAATATAGTGGTGAGCACAAATAACTGTGTGTGTGCATCTGTGTGAATATGTGTGTGTGCACTGAATATATATAAAACACTGATACTTTTTTACAGGCAATGTTGATACCTGTCTGTGACTAGTAGCACAGATTTTTTTTTGCACCAAAAATACTTATTTTTGAAAATTAAAATAGGGACACATTGGAACTGATGTATTCATTATTTTATGTAAAAATATTCATTTTCAGGAGTCATGGGAACCAAGGACGCACAAATGCTAGCCCTGCCCACCACCACAGAATTGACTTCTGCTGGTAGAAATATTCACACAATCACACAAAACCGTGTAAGAGTGTCGTGGAAGCTGTCTGTGGCATATATGTTGGGCTATAAGAGCATAAAATGGAGAACTTTGCCTTGGTCATGAAAGCTGTGACCATTTTCCTAGGAAAATGTGTGAGCAGAGATTGGAGTCCTGTTTCTCCACACACCATCCCTGGGGCAGTATGATCATCATTCAGGCTTGTCAGAAGTGCAAATTCCTGGACCCACCCCAGACTTACTGAATGAGGCTCTCCTGGGAAAGAAACTCAAGAATTCATGCTTCAACAGCTCCCTGCTTAGGATGCTGCCTGTGCGCATGGAAGTTCGGGAAAAACCCACAGTGTTGGTGCAAAGGTCAAGTTGGAGCTGATAGGCAGTGTGGTTAGAACAGTGAAAATGAGGGAGACGCTTGGAGAAGTAAATCAAATACCTAGAGCCTTTAGACTACATCTAGAATTGGGGGCCAGGAAGCCACTAAATATATTAAAATGAGTAGAAAGATGTAGGTGGAAGAGCAAAGATGAAATGATATTATTAGAGTCTATCTTTATTTCCAAAGATTGTTCTGGCCACACTATGGAGAAAGGGGTTTAAGAGGCAGAAGAGGATGATCCTGGACCAGCTTAATCTCTCTAGAAGCCCAGGTACTATGGTTAGAAGGAACAAAGAATGAAGGGATGTATCCAAAGGACAGTTAACTACTCTAGGTACTATGCTTAGAAGGAACAAAGAATGAAGGAATGTATCGAAAAGGCAGTTCAGAAACGAAGTCCAAAAGATTTGATAATTTGGCATTGCAAGACCATAACTATTTAAGTCCTATAATGTGGCTCATACTTCTAAATTTCTTTCAAAATTTCTAAAATGTTTATTTTATTATCAGGATATCAGGAAATTAGAAAATAAAACACACTTTTCCATGATATATACTGTGAAAATAATGACTAAGTTGTTATTGGGACCATTTCTGTATCCTGCCAGCAGTTAGAACTTTTCCCCTCAGATAAAAAAGCATATTCATTCTAGAGATTCTCCAAATCATGAGGCACTTATTGGTTAGTTTTACAGGGCCCTTTACATGCTGCACTTTTGCACAGGAATGAGACTTTCTAGGAGGACTCAAAAGTGTTCATCTGAAGCTTGCCTGGGACCCTCTGTGTGTATTCCTGAGATAAGTGCCACACATCCCCTTGAATCCAGACCAAGACTCGATCTAAGCACGGGTCAAATGTGGGGTAGGTAAAGAAAGTGTGGTTAAATAGAGCAGATCCATTCCTGCTATGAGGGGAAAAAAAAAAAAACTGAAAACCCCACAAAATATTGATGTAAGTCATTGTGGGTCTATTTCATTCATTGAACAGCTACTCTATCTGAGACATAAGTAGAGATGAAAAGTTTAGTGAAAATACAGCGTGGTTCTTTCTTTCACCTGTCTTCTAGTTTGTTAAATGGTAGTTGTGGTGGACTGATATAGTCAACTTGAGCAGGAACGCCCAGCTGAATGGAGTTAGTGTGGTTCCGGGCATAGAGGATCCACCTGAGGATTGTTGCCGACACAGCATGAAGGAAAACAGGAGTGTGATGGCTGCTCTTCTCTTCAGGGGAGCTCTGGTTACCCCCACCTTGAGCGTCGTATCCCGGCTCCGGTACCATCTCTCTGTGGAGACACAGGCTTACACAGTATGTTGCCATGGGCTCCCGGCCCTTGATTGGATCTTTGGGTTTCCAGCACACAGTCACTCCTGCATTTGGCTTGTGGGTGAATGTTGTAACTTGTGTATGTCAAGTATTAAATCTGCTCTCTCGTGAACCATTGACTCTAGAAAGTGCCGACTAATATATATGAATTGATCAGTGCAATAAACAGATATAAGGGCTATGTGTTAGTCAGCTTTTGGTTATGGTAACAAACATCTGAGATAATCAACTTATAAGGAGTAAAGTTTTATTTTATCTCACAATTTAAAAGGCTCCAGTACATGATGGATTGTTCTTGTTGCTTTGGGCTTGTTGTGAAGCAGCACATCATGGTGGATGTGAGCGGTGGTGCCAAACCATTCACCTCATGGCCAGAAAGGGAAAAGTGATATGAAGAGGAAGGGGCTGAATCCTACGCTGTCTTCCAAGTGCAAACCTCCAGTGACTGGAGGGCCTCCTGCTGGGGCTTCCTGCTAACACCTCTTAAAGTGTCCACCTCTTCCTGATACCTCCAAGCTGGGGACTTTAACATGATGATCCACTATAGCAGGCTCTAAATTACTCTGTGTGTGTGTTGATTCTAGAGTTGGGGGTTGGTGTTTTGAAGTACTGTTGTGCTATTGATTGTGAGTGTTTGATCAATGAAAGCAGTGTAAGCCATGATTAAAGGACCAATGTTTAGGTTAGCTTGCAGATATTTTTGCAAGGTCCAAGTAATCACTGTGATGTCGGACATGCTCATTTTCCAGTTTTGTTGGGTCACGTCTGCAAGTGATTTAAATATTCCATTGCTGCCTTTTTCGTCTTCAGCATTCAGAGCTGACATTGTCTCTATAATCACACTGGTTTCTTCTGGCAGATATCTTTAGTGATACGTATAGTTACTGTCTTATAACTTGTTGGAGGGAAGTTCACAGAATCACAAGACAGTCAATTCAGTAGCCACATTATGTGGTCTTGCTGCACGAAGATTTGCAGCGGGAGGATGTGCGGATGTTTACATCCCTAAGCAACATTTTGTTTGAAGGCATACAGGCCTGTTCTTCTTTCCTGTAGTGACTCAAATTCTTTAGAATAGAAAACACAAATGCTCCCTTACCTCCTTTATAGGATATGCTTTCAAATAAAACAACTTTTAAAAGGACAGACAGAAAAGTGTACATTGAAGTGGAAAGAGGTCTTTGTGTCTTAACATGTACTTAGAGTGGTAAATTTTAAAAGCCATTCACACTAATACTCTCCCAAGAAAACCTCTCTCTTTTCCCCTGTGGCAAAGAAAAGCAGCCAAGTTTCCCTTGTTCAGTGTCTCAAAATGGACTTATTTTTTGACCCAGTGGTATGTTCCTCAAAGCTGGTGGAATATTGCTTAACTGGCCAAGCAATCAAACACAGTTAAATTGACTGAACTGTGTGACGCAGACTTTTCTAGATGTCGTTCGTTGGGAGTGGGACTACTTAGAGGCTCTATGATTTTCTTTTTTCTCTTGTAACCAATCTTATACCTGAATATCGTGAATATTTGTCTACCAAGGAATAAATCTCCTCTCATTCCTAGTCTGGAAAAGTATTCCAATATAATCAGGAGATTCGAAAGTTTCAGCAGAAGAAAAATCTCTCCCATCCTAGTTTATCTACAGAAGTCAATAAGAACAAAGAAAGAAAAAGAGAAGGAGAAGGGAAACAAGAGAAAAACAAGACAAGAAAAGATCACATACTGAGCAAATACTATATCAGGTACAGGCTAAGCACTTTATGTAACTCCGATCTTTATCCTTTCAACTTCTCCCTGAAGTTTCTGTCAAATTTCTGGAAGAGTGAGTTTAGGAAGATGAAGCAAATTAGTCAGTAGCAAATTGGGATTCAGAAAGGACATAATTGCTTCCCATTCCCTGCTAACTCATTCTACAATCATATGACCTATTTCAAACATCATATTTTACCACCCACAAAAATATTCAGGCTACTTACAAGATAACTGGACCAATCTATTGACATAATGAAGAAGAGTGTCTTACTTGAGTATTGAATTCCTTACTGCTCAACCACTGGCTCTTGTGTCATATATATATATATATATATCCTCAAATATATATGTATGTCTCTATATATATGTATTTGAGGATTGGTTAAGCATTACAGAGTTATCTTGCTAGGGCTGACTTCTAGCCTTTTCTTCTGTTTTTCCGATAGCTGTTCTGGTGCCAGGGCCAATCAATCAGAATTCCAAAGGATGCCAAGAATTTTTGTTCACTCAACAGTCTTTCAACAAGTCTTTATTGAGTTCTTTATCAGTAAGAGTCCTGGCAGCAAAGGGAGCTCATTGCAGATGGTACAAATGAAAAGATTTTAATGAAGGGTATACATAATGATATGTGGGCAAAGTTACAAGTGAAAAATCTAGAAATGGTGCTGTGCTTAGAGACTGGGAGGAGCAGGAAGCAATTATACCCCTAGGGTGGAAGGAATTAGAGGAGGAATTGCTTTTATCAGAGTTGAGGTACAACCCCAGAGGGACGGGGCCCTGCTTGTGAAAGAACGTAGCTACTGCTAGAGATGTAGGGCTGAAGCAGCGCTGGGGTAGGGGAGAAATACCACTTTTCCCTCCTGCCTCCCAACGCTGCTCTCACACAGTATTCCCTTTGGCAGAAAGCACTTGCACTCTAAATGGAGGTTGGCAGACTAAATGAATCTACATCACAAGGCACAGAGCAGGGCAGACAAGGATAGAAAATGGATCTGAGATGGTTTGAAGATAAAGATTAAGTCACCCAAGTACTGACCGAGTTGCTGGTATAGATCTAAGCACCGGGACACAATAGTGAATGTGATATATTCAGATTGAACACTCATGAAACTGACTTTCTAGAACAAACTATAGGTTAAAAAAAAAAAAAAGATCAGTAGAGAAATGATGTGTTCTGTAGGGATAGCATGAAGGAAAAGACGAGAAAGGAAGGGGATTCAGAATCTGTGGAGGTAGAATATTAAACAGGGTGGCTAGAGATGCTTCTCTTTGCTGAGTGGGATCCCTGAAAAGGTCCCATTGTGAAAAAGAACTGGTGGAGAGGAGGGCATGAGCCATGGTGGTGATGGAGTATAAATGTGGCGGGCGGCGGGATAAGAAAGTGTGGAGATGAGAAAGCGTGGAGTCAAGGAAGGCAGGAGCCCAGCATGGGGAAGCGCAGTGTAAGAGGAGCAGGAGCAACAAAGACATACTCCTGGGAAACAAAGTCAGAGAAATACTCAGAACTTCTGCTTTGCTCATTGCTTCTCCACCTCATGACTTCTTTTTTGTATTTTGGGCTTGACCCAGCTCTTCACAGGAGACAAAATGCTGATGGAAGGAAAAAGGAAGCTGAAAGACAAGCAATTCATTCACTAGCACCTTGTCTGGGCTGATTCTCTTTGCTAGGCCAGTGAACAGACTGCCTTCCAGCGTGTAGATTGGTATTTGTTGGGTATGGTATCTTTTCCTGTTATAATCAACTTTGGCTTGTATATTAGGGTGACGCATAGTATGACAATTGATACATAGGACACTCTTCAGGAGAGAAGGTGCATGCTATCACAGCTTTCCAGGCAGAGCCAAAACTCAGAGAGACTCTGGCTCTACTTATCCTCTATCCCAGTCCTTCGGATCTTCCAGACCCACTACACTGCAGTTTGTCTGCAAATTGTGTCTGTTAGACTTACCCACGGGCTTCACATGATTAGCCAGCGTCACCCGTCATTGAGATATTATACACGTGTGCTTGCGTGGGCATACCTAGACACACATCTGTATGTTGATGTAAAGATGCAAACTCTGTCTGGAAATGTCCCTCCCAGTTGTGTTTTTTTTCCCCCCTCTCAAAACCTCTTGTTCAGTCAACAAGTATTCACAGTTTATGTATCACCTTCTTTGTGAAACTTCCTTGGATATATCCAGGAACTCTCACCTGGACTCTTCTCCATGATCCCCTGGCACTTGGTCCAGATCTATGTTGAGGAACCGTCGATTCTAAGCTCTTCCAGGCTAATGATCCCGAGTAGACTGTGAGATTCAAGTGGCCAAAGATACAGTATACTCTTTTGAGTGTCTTCCTTACACAGGGTATATATGGTTCATTGAGGTTGTTTGAACGAGTCTATTTAAGGAGAAGATATAGATAGGATGATACATAGATAGATAGAAGGAATAAGCCTTATTGTCTTATTTTTTTTTCTTATTGTCTTATTTAGGGGCTGTGTGTGTATGTAAAATATCACTACACAGAGATCTTGTTAAGACAAGTTTGTACTACTGGTATCCCCAATAAGTCAACCCTAGGAGGACAGGTCGACTAGATCAGAGATGGTGGTGTGACGCCAACTCAAGGTTTGAACTTGCAAAAATATCCAAAGAACTGTTATCATGAACACAGATAATTTGTTGTGTTGTTGTGGTCTGTGAGACAGTCTTAGAACACCCAGCTTCCCTCTAATCCAATGGCCTTGGTGGACCTGTCATCTGGGAGGTCTATGTGATTTTATCTTATCTATATGTGAGCATCATAAATTGAGTAGCTAAAATGTGGTTAATAAAGTCCAGCTGGGTATTTTCTAGGTGAATAAACACAGCATTTTTTCTCTTGTTTTTTCACGTGGAAATGATGAATAGGACCCGCAACTCTTATTTTCATTGTAAGTGGAAAAGTAGAAATAATATCAACTTATGATACTTGAGGTTGTTATAGACTGTTTTAGAGACACCCTGAAAGTTTCAAATAATTATAGCTCCAGTAAAATTTTTATGACTGCCTGGGGATTTTCATGATCAAAGAAAAAGTAAACAGAGAACACTTTTAGGCTGAAAGACATTCAGGACCTTATGGTTTTTTTGTTGGCCCTCCTTCTATTCTTAAAAGAATGATTAATAGTTTCACAATGTAAAAGCACGCACATTTGGGATTAAGTAATTGAATGAAATTAATTCCTAAACCCATTTTTCATGCACCCCAGGCCTGCTGCATTATATATTATCTTGGTGATTAAAAATACAAAGAACTAGATACAAGAAAAGGCCTTCAAAAGCTTCCAGTTATGAATTCTGTTCCAGTCCATTTCATAAATTTCAATTTAATGCTTTATTCTTTGTTAAAAAGCACATTAGTGCAAGTAATGAAATTTGAAAACAGCTATATGTTAGATTTTAGTGCCATCAATATTAATATCCTGATTTTAATAATTGTACTGTAATAATGCAGTACAACATTACTTATCCATAGGGAATATAAACTATGTGTGTGTGTGCGTGTGTGTGTGTGCAAAGGTAACATGTTTATTACTTATTTTCCAGTGGTTTAGAAACATTGATAGGTATGTGTAATGATAGAGATATAGGCATGCATCTATGTGTCAATATTAATACAGTATAATGTATGTATATAAATGTGTCTATGAACACATATGTATATGTCCTTACATATAGGCATACTTTACATATATAAGCATGTGTGAAGCATATACATATGAATATGCATATACAGAAAGATAAACATATACGATGTACATTCCAAGACAGTTTGTACGATATTTATATATACACTTATATGAACCATACATATGCATATTATGCCATTTGTTTCACTATTAAAACATGTTTTATATTTTTGTGTCTTACATAAGATGCAATTGTTGGGGGTTGGGGTGGTAGCTCAAGTGGTAGAGTGCTTGCCTAGCAAGCACAAGGCCCTGAGTTCGAGCCCCAGCACCAAAAAAAAAAAAAAAAAGATGCAATTGTTACCTATACTTTGCAAATGTTAATAACTTTATACATTTATCAAATATGAATTACTAAAGTACTATCTCTTTTTAAAATTAGTTTTAACTGAAAAGTAAGTATTGTATATTTTAATATATGGAATAAAATTGTGACTATGAGTATGTTGTGGAATAGCTAAATAAAACTAAGTAATGCATCCATTATCCCACATACTGTACTTCTTTCAGTATCAAGACTTCTTAAATATCTACTCTTTTTAATTTCAAAGTACACATCAAATTAGTATTAACCATAGACATTATACTGAACATGTTTCTTCTGGTCTAAAAGACATTACACATCCCTTGACCAACATCTTCCCAATCTTTCTACCATCGCCTCCCTGACAGATCCTGGTAATCACCTTCTATCACCGGCTTTTAAATGAGTTGTATTTCATGCACAAGTTAATTCACAAAGTGTTTGCTTGTCTGTGTCTGGTATAATTCTCTTAACGTAAGGTCCTTCAGGCGCATGCAAGTTGCAGGATTTTCTTCTTGTTTAAGGTTGAATGGTATTTCGTTATGCATATTCCAGACTTTCTTTGTCCATAGATAAATTGGATTTATCCAGTAGATAAATTGGTGGCCACTAAGGCCGATATCATGTCTTGGCTACTGTGTGGTGCTGCAAAGAAACATGGGAATGTAGATATCTCTTCACATAGGAATTTCACTTTCTTCGGCTGTATACACAGTAGTGGAATTCCTTGATCATATGCTAATTCTATTTTGAACTTTTTGATGACATGACAGATGGTTTTTTGTGGGGGGCGGAGTGCTGCAGATCTGGGCCTTGCACATAGCTAGGGAAGCGCTCTACCGCTGAACTAAATCCCCAACCCCCTCCAGCAGTCCTTTTTAAAATCATGGCTCTACTACTTTACATTCCACCCCCCCAAATGGTCTGCAGGTGTGCCCTTTTCTCCACTTCCTCACCAAAACTCCTTAACTCTCATCTTTGTGATAATAGCCATTCTCACGTGTGTGAGCTGATAACTCACTGTGGTTTTCATTTGCATTTCCCTGGCAATTAGATTTGTTGTGTATTTTTTTCACACACCACTTGGCTACTTGTTTATCTTTTTTGAAAAATGTCTGTTCAAGTCTTTTTTTTTTTTTATTTTAAACCAAGAACATGTATTGGTACATTCTACATACAATGGTCACATTCATTACATTAATTCTGTACCTAT
>PVJO010003296.1:0-125892 GCA_004026905.1 Hystrix cristata | reverse complement strand
CTACTATGAATAGAACATTGAAAAGCCGTATCAACAGAAATAAAACCTACTGCCATGGTCATAAAGTTTCTTTTTATTTTATTTTAAACCAAGAACATGTATTGGTACATTTTACATATAATGGTTACATTCATCACATTTATTTTGTACCTGTACATGATGCATCTTGGTTCTCCCCCCTCTTCCCCACCCCTCCCCTTTGTTCCCTCCCTCCCTATTTACAGCAGGTTTATTCATAATTTTCCATATTTTCCCTTTCCCTTGTCTTTCCTTTGTTGCCTTTCTGCTTTTCCCCTTCTTTCTTTCTAGTACTCCTCTCCTTTGTATATTATCTTCCTTTTATATAATATCTATTACACCTCTTTGTCCTTATTTACAGTTATGATTTCTCATATCAGAGAGACAATTCGATGTGTACTCATGAGTGTCTGATTTATTAGACTTAAAAGTATGTTCTCAAGGAATATCCATTTATATACGAATGACTCTAGTTTATCCTTTTTATGGCTGTGTAGTACTCCATTGTGTAGAAAAACCACATTTTCTTTAGCCATTCATTGGTTGTTGGGCATTTCGGTTGTTTCCAAGACTTAGCTATTACAAATTGTGTTGCTATGTACATGGTTGTGCATACGTCCCTATGGTATGATGATTTTAATTCTTCTGGGAAGATCCCCAGTAGGGGAATAGCTGGGTCAAATGGAACCTCCAGTTGTAGTTTTTTGAGGAATATCCATATTGATTTCCACAGTGGCTGCACCAGTCTGCATTCCCACCAACAGTGGAGGAGGGTTCCTTTTTCTCCTCAGCCCCTTCAGCATTTGTTATTGGTTGATTTTTCCGTATACGCGGTTCTTTCTGGAGTGAGGTGGAATCTTAATGTTGTTTTGATTTGCATCTCTTGGATGACTAGTGATGTTGAACATTTTTTCATATATTTATTTGCCATTTTTATTTCTTCATCTGAGAAATGTTTATTCATTTCAGTTGCCCATTTTTGGATTGGGTCTTTAAATTTGAGAGGTTTAATTTTTTTGAGTTCTTTGTGTATTCTAGATGTTAGACCTTTGTCCGATGGATAGCTAGCAAAAATTTTTTCCTAGTCTGTGGGTTTTCGCCCTGCTCTGTTGGTGATTTCTTTTGCTGTGCAAAAGCTTTTTAATATCATATGGTCCCAAGCACTGATTCTTTGTATTGTTTCCTGTGCAGTCTGGGTTCTGTTCATAAATTTTTTTCCTACCCGTATGTCTTCGAGGGTTCTTCCTATTCTGTTCTCCAGTAAATTTAGTGTTTCTGTTTTAATGTTTAGATCTTTGATCCACTTTGATTTGAGTTTAATACATGGTGAGAGACATATATCTAGTTTTAGTTTTCGACATGTGGTTAGCCAATTTTTCCAGCACCATTTGTTAAATAGGCTATCCTTTTTCCAGTGAGGGTGTTTGGCTCTTTTGTCAAAGATGAGGTATTTGAGTGAGTTTGGGGTTGTTTCTGTATCCTCCAATCTATTCCATTGATCCTCAGGTCTGTCTTTTTGCCAATACCATGCTGTTTTTAATACTGTAGCTTTATAGTATAGTTTTAGGTTGGGGACTGTGATGCCCCCTGCTTTTCCCCTGTTGCTTAGGATCATTTTTGCTATTCTTGGTCTCTTCTGTTTCCAGATGAAATTCATGATTGTCCTTTCTAATTCTTTGAAGTATGTTAGTGGTATCTTGATTGGAATTGCATTGAATCTGTATAGTAGTTTAGGAAGTATAGCCATTTTCACTATGTTGGTTCTTCCTACCCAGGAGCATGGGATGTCTTTCCATTTTTGATATCCTTTTCAATTTCCTTTTTTAGAGTGCTGTAGTTTTCGATGTAAAGATCTCTTACTTCCTTTGTTAGATAGATTCCTAAGTATTTTATTTTTTTGTGTGCAATTGTGAAAGGTGTATCTTTTGTTATTTCTTTTTCAGTGGGTGTATTGTTTGTGTATAGGAATGCTATTGACTTTTGAGTGTTGACTTTGTATCCAGCAACGTGACTGAATTTGCTCATTAAATCCAGTAGTTTTTTGGTGGAGTTTTTTGGGTCTTCTATGTAGAGTATCATGTCATCTGCAAATAGCGAAAGTTTCACTTCTTCCTTTCCTATTTTTATTCCTTTTATTTCTTTCTCTTGTCTAATTGCTCTAGCTAATGTTTCTAGAACTATGTTGAATAATAGTAGTGACAGTGGGCAACCTTGTCTTGTTCCAGATTTTAGTGTGAAAGCTTCTAATTTCTCACCACTTTAGTGTAATGTTGGCCGTAGGTTTGTCATATATGGCTTTTATCAGATTTAGATATACACCATCTATTCCAAATTTCTGTAATGTTTTTATCATGAATGAGTGTTGGATTTTGTCAAATGCTTTTTCTGCATCTATTGAGATGATCATGTGATTTTTGTCTTTAACTTTGTTAATATGTTGTGTTACATATATTGATTTGCGTATGTTGAACCATCCCTGCATCCCTGGGATGAATCCTACTTGGTCGTGGTGTATAATCTTCTTGATAATTTGTTGTATTCTGTTGGCCAGAATCTTGCTGAGAATTTTCACATGTATGTTCATTAGGGAGATTGGCCTGTAGTTCTCTTTTTCAGTTGGGTCCTTTTCTGGTTTTAGTATCAGGGTAATGCTTGCTTTCAGGAATAATTTTGGAAGTACTGCTTCCTTTTCAATTTCATTAAAGAGTTTGAGGAATAATGGTATTAGATCATCTTTGAATTTCTTGTAGAATTCAGCTGTGAAGCCATAAAGTTTCTTAATTGACACATTAAATTGAATTAAGTTTCTGTAGGACTTTGGTCCAAACCATCATGCTGGATAGCAGTGTCAGTGGTCACTTCTCTACCGATGTTTTCCTTCACTACTTCTTTCCGGCTTTGCCAGTACTCCAGTGTGGCAGTAGTTGGGTGTCCTCGTTAACTGCAGACATTGGTCCTCTGTTTCTTTCTCCTTCTCCATCAACTCCGGAAGTCATCTCTGCTTGCATCTACACCCCAGTGACCCCTGAGTCTGTCTGCCTCTTGGACTCTGGGTTCCTTCTCTGCCTCTTTTACAAGAACTGCACCAATTTTCATTACTTTTGACTGTCTTTTCAGCTTCCTTCTTACAGAGACCTTCTTCGCCAAAGCACTGACATTTACTCTAGTTCTCCCATATTAAGTCAACATCAACACAACAAGACTTAAAAATCACCCTTTGCCTTCCTTCTAGCTCACATTCTATCTGTCCTGTCCCTCCCAGGAAAGATTCTTGAATTGCGCCGATGACAGGATCTTGGTCCTTCCTCCTCACTCTTCAGTGTCTGCAGTGCAGCTTCTATAGCTAGTCCCTGGAAGGAAGCATGAGCTCAGAATGGGCCCCCCATGCTTGGCATTTGATGATCAGTAGTGGTCATCTTGAATTTCTTCTTACTTTTATCTTGGTGCTTTGTAAGTGAATTCTGTGGCGCTCTAGATTCTGCTTTAGACAATGGATTATGCTTTTGGCCTGCACCCTTGACTTGTGTGGGGGATGACCTCCAACGGTCACCTGTCTTTCGAACATGGGTATTTTGGGAGGTGGCTTACTGTCTCTGCTGGAATTCTGTCCCAGGCAGGTACTGGGTTGCTTGGAGTGAAGGAGCTTGAGAGGTGGGGGTACTGCCTTGGTTGTCGACCTTTGCCTCTAATGGTCTCTTGGGCACGAGCACAAAGAGGCTGAGGTCAGGGAGGCACCCTGGCATGGTAGTGTCTAGGGGTGGGGTGAGGCTGTAGCCATCTGCTGGGCTGATGGCACTGTGGTGAGTTGAAGTGGGCATGTGGATCAGCTGGTGCCAACTTTGCATGCAGGGACCCAATGAATACATGGATGGCAATCAGATTACAGCTCTGTGGGGGGCGCCAATGTCTAGGGACAAGACTATGAAAACCACGATTTCTCTGTCTCTGGCTGCCTGCACTTCTTTTCCTACTGAGCCCCATGCCTTATGTGGCTGGCTCTGGGCCGATCCTGATTGGAACCAGGTCTGCCCAAGGTCATGGTGTCCTGTGTGCTGCAACACTCAGTGGACTCTCCATCAGAGCTTGTATTCTCTAATCTATCTAGAGCTCTGGCAGCCACCAATCATCTTCCTCCATGACTCCTCTCTTCCCTTTCCGTCCATTGCTACCACGAGTGCCTGATCTTCTCTTGCATCTCCCTGCTGGTCTGTTTTGCAGGGTTCTCCTTCAACTGTGGCTTGCTGGTCAGTGCTGGGACTGGGGTGGTTTGAGCGTTCTGACTTTCTCACTCCTGCCCTCCCCTTTCATGGCCTTCCTGCCACTGTGGGCTGACAGTCAACTCTGGTTGCGTCACTGTGGCCCATGAGCACAGTGTCTCTTTCCACAGGCTCTACATGTTCTTTTTAGGTAGCCGAGATGTTGGTCTTTCCTAATAATAGCTGCATAGTCAGCACCTCCTAAATGCTAGGCCTGTTGTTTATATACAGTACTTTATTTCTAGACTTCAAGGTAGGTATTATCATCTGCATTTTACAGTTGAAAAACATAGGCCTAGAAAGTGTAAAAAATATACTGAAGTCACCCAGACTGTTAGATTCCTTAAACACTGGTTGAATCCCAAAATGCATCTCTTTCTACAGTCACAAAGTACCTAGATAGCATTTGTATTAAATACTAATGAGCTATTCTGTTACTTCTTTTGGTAAAAATAACACTAAATACTGTTTATATATTAGACACTAATTGCTTTACATACGTTTATTCATTTAGTCAACAAGCTTATGAGATAGATAAGATCTATTGCCATCATTCTGTTTAATAGACTTGATGAAACTAAGGCACCGAAGAGTTTAGCAACTTTCCTAAAGTCACATAGCTAGTAGGAGGAACAGTCAGGAGTTTAATGAAAGCATCAGTCTCTGGACTCCAAGCTCCAGCCACCACACCACACTCTCTGTCTTGCTGTGCTTAGTGGCCACCCACTCTGAGGAGGTTCACATTCTCTTCATTTTCAACGGTGGTCATGGTGCTGTCTTGTTCCAGGCTCATGGAGAAAGTTAAAGGCATGGATTCCTTTGGATAAAACATGCCAAATGAGATCTTAAAAACAGTTTTTAAGTTTTTAGTTTCACGCAGTGCCTTTCTCCTTCTTGGATAGAAAAGTTTAACATCATGTATTTCTAAATTAGACTTTAGGAGTTTGAATTAGCCATAGTTGAATTACATGGGGGAATAAAATGCATAAAATGCTGAGATGAGTAACTGTGGAGGCATTTAAAATGCATAATCGATGCACTTATCAAAAATTTATTGAGTGTCTACCATGTGCCAGGTATCATCTAAAACCTAGGGGAGAACACGATGAGGAAGATCCCGTCTCTGTCCACAGAGGCTTCTGTCTTCCAGGAAAGACAAGAAAACACAGAGGCTGTAACCTATAGGTACAGGGAGAGGAGGGTCTGCCAGAATCCCCAGAGAGGAGAAAGTCTGTCTGCTGAGGCCGTGGTGTCTAAAGAGCTTCAGGCAGGTATGACTTTAAGTCCTGACCATATGCTGGTTAACCCTTTAGAACCTCAGTGTCTTCATCTGTGAAACAGGTTCCTTCTCACTGTGCTGTAAAAAGAAAAACAAAATGAGCCAATCTATGTAATGTTTAGAATATACTAAGCAATCATTAACATCAAACAATATTACTATTATAATTACTCTTTTGAGGGCTGAAGCTGAGCTTATGGGAAGGCAACTATCTCTGGTCTACTAGCAGCATTTCCTAAACTGCTCCACCCACCTGAAGGATTTAATCAGTAACACTCCTAGCATTCAATGAGAGAGGTCCTGTCCATATGAGAAGGGAACTAGAGTGTTATCTGCCTTCTCTTTCTCTGTTTTCCCCTATATTGCATCATGGACACTCCATCGTGGTAGCTGGAGATGACATGGCTGGTGGCATCTGGGTGAAGACTTAGGTGGGTGGTTCGCTCTAGGGCAGCACTCAGAGCGATGCTGCTGGACCAAAGTTTAGGCTTCTGTGAATGCTCTTCCCAGGACTGGCTTGAGAGCTGAGACTCACATCTCATGGCTCACCTTCTGCAAGTCCCAGGACTCAGAAGGAACGGAGCACCTGATTTTCATTGGATTCTAGCTTCTAAATTTATTTAAAGAAATAAAAATAAAGCAAAAATAGACACAAATTTATGCTGTCATTTAGAAATTACGTTTCTTTTAAGATAAATTTTGTTGGAACACTTAAACAATTTTTCTCTTACTTTTTCCAGTTGAGATCATCACAGGTAAACTTTTAAAGAAAGAGTATGTGGTTACTCTGTCACTTCCATGATGGACAGGAGTCTCCAGTCATGTTTAGTATCAGTCAGAGAAGCATAATCTATGTTAGATATTTTGATGGAGAGAAGTGAAGGTGGGATGTTGACTAAGTGCTGGAGTACTAGAAAAGGAGAGCAGACTCTGAGGGAACCTGGGTAAAATGTAACTGAAGCAAGCAGCTCCCACCCGAGGGCTGGTGGAACAAGGAGGGATGGGTCATCGGACTCCTCAAGCTACTCTAATAACTGGGTGAATCCAAGATGAATTATCGTAACAAATGGTGGTGTTATGGTCATGTACACTCAGCTGGGGACTAGTTATCATTTATCTTAAGAACCTACCTACGCTGGGTTGGCTGTACAAAAAGGCCAGATTTCTTTTGGTATTAGCAGACTATTTGTGACTGCATTCTGGTTTGGTGCTTATTCAGTATTAAAATTTTTTTCCCTCTGGCCTGTGGTTGTGGACAGGGTATTTTTTTTTTTTTTATGTTGGGCAGAGACTTTGTTTACAATTACATTTTCCCCAACTCTCTGTCCCCTCCCTTCCCCTCCTTTCCTTCTCCCCTACCCCCACCTATCTTCAGTTTGGATGCCTCACCTTATCTGACCTATCTACCTGCCTTCAGTGCTTGTCTGCTTTGTACCAGTCCACCCTCTTCACAGTCAGACTCGTGGCCTTTAAAAATGCTACTCAAGTTACACCATTCTTCTTCCTAACATCCTATTCAGGCTCATATCCTCCCTCAAATGCGATCCAAAGTCTTAGAAGTCCTAAGTGACCCGGCCCTTTTCCAACCTGCCCAGCTCAGCCCTGCTCCTCTTACTTGCACATTGTATTCCAGCTGTGCTTTCTCAAATTGTCTACATTCATTACTCAGCAGGTTTTAAACTAACTGTCCCCTGCACAGAGAGCCTGTTCTTTACTGCCCGCCTGCAGTAAGGTAGTCTCCTTACTTATCAGCATCACACTCTTACACTGCCAAGGTGCTTAGCACCCACTGTTCCACAACCATGCCCTTTATTTGTTCTGGACCTGGTTTTCACACACAGACAAGGGCCATGCATTTTCCTTCCTTGTCATTGCAAATCTAGTGTCCTCTACAGTATCTGAAGCATGGCAGGTCCTCGGCAGCTCCTTGTTTGTGCCAACAAATACATCTCCACTGAAGTTCTTGGTATAGTTTATACCTAGATGTTACCCCAAAGCCTCCTGTACTCATAGATGGGGCTTTTGGGAGGTGAATGGATCATGAGGGTGTGATAGCCATCAGTGGTGTAGTCTCCTGATGAGTTGATAACTAAATGTGATTTGGGAGGTGAAGCCTGGATGGACAAGGTGGGTCACTGGGGGCGTGGCCTTGAGGGAGATAGCTCTCTCCCTCCTACCTTGTCCTCTTTCTGCATTGCAACCATGCTGCGAGCTGCTTCTCCTCTGCCCGGCCCTTCTGCCATGCTGCTCTGCCTTGGGGCCAGGCGACTATGAACTAAAACCTTTACAAACTGTGAGCCAAATAAACTTCTTTAGAGTTGTGAGCATCAGGCATTGCATCTCAGGGAGGAGAAAGTAACTAAGACTTTCCTTTCACAAGGAAGTGTCTTAGAATGTATATTCTCCTGTGTGTGCTTTCCCACTCAGAAAGCTGGACTGACACTTCAGATATGCATTTGGAACATTAACTTGCCAGGGAAAAGAACAGTTTCAGTGCTGAAAAGCCCAGGAATTCCCGTTAAGAGCTACTTCTTTTGACTAATACTGTTAGTTAAATTATGGTTGCCATGTCCTAGGCCTGTAGCACTGCTAAACTTGATGGATTGCTGGGGAGACTGGGCACTCGTAGGAGTGGAAGGAGCACCCTGGGCAGGGCTCCCATATCAGTAAGACAGAGGGCAGATGGTGGTGCTAGATTTTACTGTGGCGATGTTTGAAGAAAGTGCTGGGCCATTTCAGGTTACTGAGAGTAAGGTAGCCCACCCAGGTTGCTGTAGAAGTTCAAGAAGATGGTCTTAGAGAATAGAGAATAGAGAATGGTCTTAGGGAAATAGAGACCTGTGAAGCAGGTAACTGTGCAAGCAAGATTACTCATAGGTAAATAGGTTTGCAAACTCTTTTGGCAAATGTTTTCTACTTTATTTTATCTTTCCACTCCAGTAGTTTCAAAACATTGGTAGCTTTTATTTTTCAAATGCCTTTAACCAACACATTGAGGAGCCTAATAACTTTAGAAATGACAGAAAACGATCTTACCTCATAGTATTATTAATGAGGCACGGAGTGTCTGAAATAATATGATTGAAAGAAAATTGTCCACTTCTTCTTCTTCCTACCCCAAGGACTTTGATGTTCTGTGAGGAAATGAGTTTGCTTTCACACACAGACTGCAAGATTGGTCTCCATTTGTCACTTGATTTCTACTTTCAATTAATTAAAAGAGAATTTTCCCTGCTCCAGATCAGCCATGGTGCAGCAGACTCTCTTTGGTCTGTGGCCTGGATGGCTGTAGCTGACACTTCTGTGAAACCTGCCCCTGCCTCCAGCTCAATAATGCCAAGTGAGCCAAGCATGCCGAGTTACTTTCTCACTTGTCCTTTCAGTCTCTGACAGTGTGGTTGTAGCAGCTGCGAGCATCACCTAGGAAGCCAGAGGTTCAGAGGGAAGAGTGTCAAGGGCCGTTGCGGGTGTCTGAGTCCCTGCTCTGTTCCTCTCTGTAGACGAAGTACAGAAGCCAGGGATTTCTTAGAAGCTTCTTCAGAAAACTGACTCTCTTCCCAGGTCTTGAGTCTCTGGGTTGAAGCCTACGCCCATGGGTCAAAGGAGCCAGGATTTAAGGATTTAATATACTGGAACTATCAATCCTTGATTTGATCTGTCTGCTTAGATTAGAAGCATCCTTATGTTTCTAAAACCAATTTCCTGAAATTTTTCATCATGATTGTCTAGATTTCTGAAAGTGTGTCACACTGAAAGGAAAATACTCAGGAAATAGGATAGAAACAAAAAACCCAGTATCTCTTTCATTGCATTCTGCTGAAAATTTCTACTGGATGGTGTGCTTTCTCTGTACAAGACAATGAATTACTACTACTTTCCAGTAAAACTTCAAGTTTTCAAAACAGAAAGGTGGACAGTAAAAATTACCATTGAGTGTTGTGATCTCGTGACACAAATACAAATAGGGACTATTAAAATGACAACAGGAATTCCTTTTTAAGCTAAGTTTCAGTCCCAGCTTTCCCACTTACTAAATGTGAGACCTTCAGCAAATAATCTACTTCTTACAAGTTTCATTATTGTCATGAAGATGGAATTAGCAGGCCTATTTCATAGAGGATTAGTGTACATTCTAATACTGGTACAGAGTAGGAAAAGCTTGATAGAGGTTTGACGAGAAAAGCACATGTAAATGTATATTAATGTATTGGTACATTTACATGCCACGAAACCTGCTGATTCTGGTCCACTCATATCACTCTGACTTGAAGAAAGCCATTATGAGACTATTCTCAGCACTGTCTTTATTAATAACAGTCAATCACAGAAATTTTATTTTATGATATATAAATATAAAATTTTTCTTCACTGTCACACAGATATTGCATTAATTATCCCTCTAGCAGGATGAGTGTCAAGTTAATAACCTTTGTTTTATTTGGAAACCATTACTAAGCTGCTGTACTGGGTAGGCTTTGCCATCCTTTTGGCATACTTAGTTAATTTTTAAAATAATACGATATGATGATGACATTTATAAGCCATAATTCTTTTAATACATAATCTTCAGGTCTGTTCTGTGACTAAAATATTGCTTGATATGTACTTTACAATATTACAAGTTTCTTTCTTGAGACTTTAATTGGGTATGTTTGAAGATATTTTTCCAAGATTCTAATTAGTATTAAAGGATTAAGTGTTCATCTCTAGGACACCCAGTCTCTAAGGATGATGGACTTGGCGAACATGCTGGGCTGTGTAGGACTCTTTTCAACAGGAGTTGCTTGATGGCATTAATGGCAGTCTCTACTGCCAGGATGGAAAACACTCAACACGTCCCTGAAATAACTTGACTATAATGCTGTAATGGATAAAGGAGAAAAGGGGGCGATACAAATATGGGAAAAATGATGTGCAGATACACACACACAAACACTGTGGGTGGGAGAAGGAATGAAAGACAAATCTAGAGAAATACTGAGGAGTATAAATAGGCACTGATGTTTGAAGTACACAGTTGGAATAATAAGCACTCTTCACAGAACACTAACTGTTTTCACTGTTTTTATTTTCATCTTGTATTTAAAGGAAACTTCGGTTTGGAAATCTTCAAGTACAGCTGCCTTCAAGGCCCACCTTCATGGGCAGGGACTGAGCACTGGGTGTCCTGGAAAACATGATTGGATGTGCAAACAAGATATCGCTTGTTGGTGGGCAGCAGTGGGTGGAGGAACCCTGGAGGGATCTTTCCTTAGAGAAGGAGCTAAAGCTACCCAGAGTTTCTCCCACATACTCCTTGGGATGTAGCTGTGTGGATGAGGTGATTCAAGGCATGAAGTCTCTGGATAGAGAGCAGGGTGACTATAAGAAAGAAACACAAAGCAAGGCATGGGAGGCCATGCCTCAAAATCTTTCCTTTAGTGTCACTCTCCTCTCAAGTACTAGGTGGAAGAAGGAGTGGAAATTTATGTTCTGTTTTGGACGTTGACCACACAAGGGATCACTCATGTACGAAATCAAATTAGAGAGCGCTGTCATGTCTATCCCATCTCTACCCTGCATTACCAGTTTCCCCTATTATGCTCAGTCATCCTCATCATCCTGCAAGTCTTGGTAGAAATTCTCATCTTAATTCTGAATCTCTTTCCAGGCACCACAGTAGATTTCAGCTCCTTGTCTTGAGAAGGTGTTTGTAGCTTCTGTCTTCTCATCCTTTTTTAAACTTGCTTTATTCAGACTTTAGTTTCTACCAACCAAAATTCTGTCAAGGTCACCACTTTTAAATGCAGTTCTAGTTTTTCAAATTAATTTGACCTCTCAGTAGCAGTTTTCATAATCAATAATCCCCACACTTTATTTATTTTTTTTAATTATTTTTAACCAAGAACATGTATTGGTACAATGTACATATAATGATCACATTCATCTCATCTATTTTGTACCTCTACATGATGCATCTTGGTTTTCCCCCCTCTTCCCCTCCCCTCCCCTCTGTTCCCTCCATCCTTATTTACAGCAGGTTTATTCACATTTCTCCATGAATTCCCTTTCTCCTTTCTTTCCTTTTTGCCCTTCCTGCTTTTCCCCCTTCTCTCTTTCTAGTTTTCCTCTCCTTTGTATATTATCTTCCTGTTATATCTATTACACCTCTTTGTCCTATTTACACTTATGGTTTCTCATATCAGAGAAACAATTTGATGTGTACTCATGAGTGTCTGATTTATTTCACTTAATAGTATGTTCTCAAAGAACATCCATTTACATACAAATGACTCTAGTTTATCCTTGTTTATGGCGGTGTAGCACTCTGTTGTGTAGAAAAACCACATCTTCTTTAGCCATTCATTGGTTGTTGGGCATTTAGGTTGTTTCCAAGACTTAGCTATTACAAATTGTGTTTCTATAAACATGGTTGTGCACACAGCCCTATGATATGATGATTCCAATTCTTCTGGGAAGATCCCCAGTAGGGGAATAGCTGGATCAAATGAAACCTCTAGTACTAGTTTTTTGAGGAATCTCCATATTGATTTCCATAGCGGCTGGACCAGTCTACATTCCCACCAACAATGGAAGAGGGTTCCTTTTTCCCCGCAGCCCCTCCAGCATTTGTTTTTGGTTGATTTTTTCATAAACGTGGTTCTTTCTGGAGTGAGGTGGAATCTTAATGTTGTTTTGATTTGCATCTCTCGAATGACTAGTGATGTTGAACATTTCTTCATATATTTATTTGCCATTTTTATTTCTTTGTCTGAGAAATGTTTATTCATTTCAGTTGCCCATTTTTGGAATGGGTCTTTAAATTTGGGAGGTTTAATTTTTTTGAGTTCTTTGTATATTCTAGATGTTAGACCTTTGTCTGATGGATAGCTAGCAAAAATTTTTCCCAGTCTGTGGGTTTTCACCCTGCTCTATTGGTGATTTCTTTTGCTGTGCAAAAGCTTTTTAATAGCATGTGGTCCCAAGCACTGATTCTTTGTATTGTTTCCCGTGCAGTCTGGGCTCTGTTCATAAATTTTTTTCCTACCCCTATGTCTTTGAGGTTTCTTCCTATTCTATTCTCCAGTAAATTTAGTGTTTCCGTTTTAATGTTTAGATCTCTGACCCACTTTGATTTGAATTTAATACATGGTGAGAGGCTTGCATCTAGTTTTAGTTTTCGGCACGTGGCCAGTCAATTTTTCCAGCACCATTTGTTAAAGAGGCTATCTTTCTTCCAGTGAGCATGTTTGGCTCCTTTGTAGAAGATGAGGTATTTGAGTGTGTTTGGTGTGGTTTCTGCATCCTCCAATCTATTCCATTGATCCTCAGGTCTGTCTTTTTGCCAGTACCATGCTGTTTTTGTCACTGTAGCTTTATAGTATAGTTTTAGGTCAGGAACTGTGATGCCCCCTGCCTTTCCCCTGTTGCTTAGGATTGTTTTTGCTATTCTTGGTCTCTTTTGGTTCCAGATGAAATTCATGATTGTCCTTTCTAGTTCTTTGAAGTATGTTGGTGGTATCTTGATTGGAATTGCATTAAATCTGTATAGTAATTTAGGAAGTATAGCCATTTTCACTATGTTGGTTCTTCCTACCCAGGAACATGGGATATCTTTCTATTTTCTGATATCCCTTTCAATTTCCTTTTTTAGAGTGCTGAAGTTTTCAATGTAAAGATCTTTTACTTCCTTTGTTAGATAGATTCCTAAGTATTTTATTTTTTGTGTGCAATTGTGAAAGGTGTATCATCTGTTATTTCTTTTTCAGTGGGTTATTGCTTGTGTATAAACCACACACTTTATTAAAATGATTTAAAGAACACCAGAATATTTATTTTAGTGCTTAAATAACTGCTCCCTCTTTCTCTGCATTTTTTACTGTTTCTTTCCCTAGTGTTACCAGGGAGAGATCTCAGACTTCTTTTCTTTCACTAGACTCATTCTTTAAATGATCTCACCCTTTTTCGTGGCATTAAATACCAACGAGATAAACACAATGCCCCATTTCTATCTCCAGCTCAGACTTCCCCCTCGAATTCTGACTGTCTACCTACCTACTGGACCTTTGCATTTGACAAGCGAATGGAAATCTCAAGCATTACATACCCAAAGCCAAATTCCCCATCTGTGCTCCAAACCTGCAATTTCAGTTTTGCCATCTCTGCCAATATCAATGTCAGCATTTTGTTTGGGGAAAAGGTGGAAGTCCAGGTGGAAAATTGTTGTTAAATTTGATTCCTGTCTTTACCTTACAGCATGCACTTCTAAAATGGTAAAAATTGTAACTTTGCACATAACTGCCCCTTTGGAGTGAAAGTCAAGAAGCTCACAGTATTCAACAGGATGCAGTCATGTGGAGGGAGCAGAGATATGGGTCCTGCTTTTGTTCCTGGAAGTGGACGCAGGACAAGGAGTCATGTTCTTTGCCTGATTTCATGTATGAGAGAAATTTTTGTATTTTAAATAGTCTTCTCTAGCTCAAGCTTCTATACGTGGACTAATTCTTGAAGTGAATTATCTTAAATAGCTCAGGGTAGTTTAGTGTGAACCTTCATTCTGTTTCTAAATACATTATATGTACTAATTCGGTCTAGATGCTTAGATCCTTTATTCCTTGGCAAACCATGCTGGGATATCTTATGAGAAATAAAGTTAAAGTTTACATCTGAACTTAGTGGCTTTTGGAGTGACAGTTTTGAGCACTTCCCGCAGTAGCAAGTAACAGGAGACGACCTTGGCAGTTCACCTATGCCTGTGACATCTATCATCTTGATGACACTTTGGTTATGTTTTACTGCCCTGGAATAGCTAGAAAATATGAAAATCTATAAATAAGATCCTTCGGAAAATACATTACTGTAGGAGCTAGCTCAAATTCCTTAAAAATATACATTTATATTGAAAATGATTTGGTTAATAAATTACTTAAACTAGCTGGGTGTGGTGGTGCATGCCTGTAATCCCAGTACTTGGGAAGCCGAGGCAGGAAGATTACCGTGAGTTTGAGCCCATATTTGACTACATGGTGAGTTCTTGGCCAGTCTGAATTGCATAGCAAGACCTCATCTCAAAACACGAAAAAAAATTACTTAAACCTGTGACTCTCTTCTTCTGTATTACAGTTCAGGAAATTATATTACAAAGGGGAATAGGAAAGTCTCTTAGAATGTATTATATTTCACGCATATATTTTAATATTTATTTAATAATTATTTAATAATCATTTTTATATATGTTATACATATAAAATTATTTGTTTTATTTAATATGTGTGTTTGTATATAAATAGAAGTTTCTAAAACAGAGTTTTTCCTTTCCTGTCAGCTAAATTCCAGCGCAAAATACTAAACTCCAAGCATAAACTTTGCATTGACAACTTCCAATTGTTATAGCAGATTTGCACTAATAGAATGACAAAATATACCTACTATGTCAATCAAATATGTTATCTTTTTCTAAATAATATATGGAGAAGTGAGTTCTCAGAATGCTTTATGGGGGTGTTAGTTTCTAGATGTTCCGTGAAAACCTCAGAAGCACTCCCCAGGTCGGCCTCACATGCATGCCAATGAGGCTGGATCACATCTACTGAGCGCACCCGAAGAGGACTAGATGTGTCCTGGGAGGAACCACCCTGCTTGAGCTGGTGTCTGACCAAGGATCTCAGTGTCGCATGACATGGGACGTGACCTCTGAGTCAAATGGAACAGAACATTCAGACAGGAACACAGTTTTCACCTGTCTCACTTGTCCTCTCCAGAGTAACAACACCCGAATTTAAAACTGGAGAACAGTTCTCAGGAATTTGTGCTTACAGAATTTAGACCTGCCTCAAGGCTTGTCCTTCAACCTGCCAAAGACGCTACGTTTAGATTTGTTCTACTCTTTCCCATCTTGATGGCTTATTTTTGAGTTTCAGTACTCACTGTCTTCAAATTTTCAGACTTTTTCGTGGGGCTGATTTTCAGTCTTGTGCCTTACTAGCATTATACGATATTTAGCATTTTCGTTTTGCTCCTTTGTCTCTTTACCGTCAAAGAAAATCTATCCAGTTGAATCAGGTGATGGGTTGCTGATGCAGGGGACAGGATGGGAGCATCCTGCTAACACGACCAGAGTACAACAAAGTTAAAACCATAATGAAGACAACTTTTAAAATAAAATATTTGACACCATCCCAGGAGTCTTGAAAACATTGCCTAAAAACATCATTATCTGCCTGTTGGTGGTTAAGGCATTAGCAATTTAAATAAGACAAGGCATGCAGAACTGCCTCCTCTCTCCAGTAAATAACGTCTTGAACAAATATCTGGTGCATGGCAGAGTACTTACATGTAAATTTGAAACCTAAACGTCTAGCAAAAATTCACAGTGGTGTAGCATCAACTGAAAATGATCCTGCTAATATAACCTAGGTATTTTCAGTTTTAGATGAGGCTCGTGTTCTTCAGGGCAGAATCTGCACTGGGTGCAGTAATGTCTCTGATTTCCAGGGCAGTCTTTGGCCAGGAGTGTCTGCTTGTGTGCCCCAAATTGCTCTATCTCTGTGCATTCCTCAGCTAGCCGATGTGGTTCTTGGACTCATCTTTCTGCCAAAGCAATTTCCTTTCATTTTTCAACCCCTGAATAGCTGATGGGGTGGCTGTTCATTATCCATATCAAATAGCTCCGTGAGTTATTTGTCTTCCTCCAACGGAGTGAATCAAGCTACAAGGGATGTGGAGAAAGGGAAGGAAAAATGGGACCAGGCAGCTTCACAGCTCTTTGTGTGAATTTCATCTTAGACACTCGACATAAGCACTAATGGGTCAAAGGCTGTTAATACTTGAAAAGATTCTCAGTCATTTCTATACCTGATACTTTTATATTCTGAAAAGTAACTGAAGGATGGTAAATATTCACATATTTTCTCTTCCTTGCCGTGACAATTTTTGCAGAGCCAGTTCAAGGCAAAATGAAAAAAGAAGTTATATTTATTAGACTTCTGCAGTTTGCTTGTGCATACTCTGTGATTTTGATCAGTTGACTAAATTGTCTGAATCTCAGGTTGGGTTTCTCATCTATAAAATATAAAAAAGAATGTTATCTATGCCCTAAGATTACAAATTCGGTAGATATTCCAATCTTTTACTCTGAGCTGTAGCTCTGAGAATGGAGTAAGGAATAAAAGAGATAGAGTTTGACCTCGAGGAGTTTATATTCTAGTAAGAGGATACAGGATATAAAAAACAATAATTTAATTTTGATTTGTGCTGTTCTTTTAGAGTTTTGATAATTTTCTCCATCTTTATCCTGTTTTGAAATAATATGCTAGCCTCATTTTCTTTGCAGTCATGCTTTTCCTAATGTATGTTCATTATCTGTTGGAACATCATTTGGATTATTTTCATCTTTATTTTCACAATATCATTTTATGGGATCTGATTATAATTTTATTATTTATTTGTTTCACATGTTGAAATGAGGTAGAATTTTCTGAATTATTAGGAAGTGGTTTCTGTATAAGAAATAAAGATGGGCCAAGGCAGGTTTTTTTTGTCTCTCATTGTTCAAGAGCCTGTCTTTCTCTCTCTCTTCCTGGCTTTCTCTTTCCTCCCTCTCTCTTTCCCTTCCTCCTTCCCTCCCTTCTTTCCTTCCTTCCCTTTTTCTTTCTTTTTCATCTACTCACCCACTGTCTGTCTGTCCCTACCATCCGTTTTAGACACTCGTAAATGTCTCAGCACTTTGCCTGATCTAATTCAGGCAGGTTTCCTGGCTCTGTATCTACGTCCAGAGTTCTGCCAACGTTGCCCTTTGAGGCGGTGGTCTCACTGTTACACATACCACTCTACTGTACTCTCTGTTCTACAGACATCCCTTGCCAGACAGTATCTGGACTTCAAGTTTCCCTTGGATTTCCATGTTCCCCCTTTTCCCACAGTGTTTTCTGGTTCTGTCAGTTTTAATTCAGAGTAGATCTTTCCCTCTAAGACGCAGCATTGTTTGGATATTTTCCCATTCCACCAGTGATTGGCCAGTTTGCCCCTTCTGCAGTGTTTGGATGTTCTGCAGCCCAGCGGTGGTTTCTAAGAGCCTTTGTGCACTCAGCTCCAGTTTCAGCCTGTGAGAACCTCTTCACATCTCACTGATTGTCTCCAACACACCAGCATACAGTTCCACTTACTGTTCATACGCTCCTCACCTTGCTGAGGGTGGGCACCAGTGACTACTGTGTTCTGTGATGTATGAGTTGCTTCTGGCTTTCTTTACCAGTGATGCTGTGTAGCTCTGAGTGCCCTGAGAGCTGTGCCGTTACTGGTATTTTGACCCCACCTGTTTAATAATCAAGATGTTTCCTTATAGTCCAGTGTCATTGATGATGTCATTGGTCATTTTTACATTCCTTCAACTATCTTAATTATTAATTTATTTGTGTGAGAGGATTTGAGAAGACTACAAAAAATTTACTATGTTCTGTTTACTGCCTCCTGAAGTCTATCTCTTGATTTCTTCTACAGAGCCTGTCTTTGCATATTTTTTCCTGGAAATTTGCAGGATCTTAACTTTGTTTCCAGTGATCTGAAATTTCATGATCACACACCTTTCGGTAAATCTGTTTTTATTCTTTTACTGGGGAATTTGTGGACTCTCTCAGACTGGAACTCATGTCTCTTGTGCATTTTTAAATGTCTTCAATGATTTAATTGCTTTTTTCCCTCTTTTTTCTCAGTTCTCTCTTTCTGGAACATCTGTGTTGATAAGCTTTCCCATTGCTGGTACAAAACACCCAACTCCCACAGTTTAAAAAAGGAGAGGTTTATGTGACTCCCAGGTTCAGTGGTTTCATCCCATAGTTGGCTGGTTCCATTCCTGTGAATCTGAGATGAAGCAGAACATCATGGCGGAAGTGCACGGTGGAGCAGAACTGCTCACTTTATGGCGGCCTGGAAGCAGAGAGCAGGTGAAGAGTGCCCATGATATACATGCCCTGCAAAGCCACATTCCCTGTGACCCACCTCCTCCTTCTGATCCATTCAGCTATGAACTTCACTGGTTTGATCCACTGATAAATTTATCCCTTCACTGTCATCTAATGGCCTCTCCAAGAGTCTCCTAATATGGTCAGGTTGACAATTATGAAGAACTGTCACAATGCGTATTATTCGTATATTGAATCTACTAAAGGTCTTCTACTACATTTTACTTTACTTTCCTATTTTCCATTTCCTTTTTTTTTTTTTTTGGCATACTTTAGGAAAGTTTTCCCAACTCCGTCCTCCAAAGCATTTGGATGTGTACTCTCCTTTTTCACTCTGAGAGCTATAACTCCTTTTAAACTCTGAGAGTTATAACTTGTTTTCTTAATGTTCTTTTTTATATATCATTCTGTACATAAATAACAATAACATTTCTTTGAGGATATTAACAGTAGTTAGGACTTATTGTTAACCAAGCTTTCTTTTTAAATAGTTTAATATTTTTGTGTTAATCAAAATTGATTCTTTCTTGACTTTTAATGTATAGGGTTTTAAGAAGGGTTTGGTAATCGTTGGCTGCTGATTCACATTTAAAACCATAGCAGTATAAAGGTGATTAGAAGCTCTGAGAGCATGGGTGAGTTTATCAATTTTGTACTTCTTAGGGGCTGAGGATTTAGTTCAGTGGTTAGAGTGCTTGCCTTGCAAGCACAAGGCCCTGAGTTTGATCTCCAGCTCCAAAAAACAACAACAACAAAATTTTGTACTTCTTGTGAGGTATTTGTTTTGGGAATGCTCAGTGTCTATATCTTAAATCCTTTCTCTTGAGCTGTTCAGACTTTTTTTTTCCCATTTATTTGCCTGCGTTATAATTCTGGTAGCAGAGAGAAATAACGAGATGAAAAGCTCTATATCCAATATGTCAATTTAAAAAACTCCCTCTGTATGTGTAATCTTCCAAGGTAGATGTTTGATAGCTACCTAAAAAGTGTGTTGCAAAGTGAAATTAAAAACCACAGTAATATACTACATCATAATGCTTAGTAGGGTAATAATGCTTAGTAATGAAAAAGACATATGATACACTTTAGTAAGGATGTGGATAAATTAGAAATCTCATAATTACTGGTTGGATGTAAAATAGTGCACACACTCGAGCATCTCTTAAAAGAGTAAACACAGAATTGTCATAAATGCCAGTATTTTATTCCTGTGTATATAGCCATGAGAAATGAAAACATCATCTTTTGCGACAGCTTGTATACAAATAGTCATAGCAGCATTACTGATAATAACCAAGAAGTGAAAAGAAAACTCCAAATGTCCAAACGTATGTCAATTGAGGGATACGTAAGCAAAATGTGGTATATACATAGAATGAAATATTACTTGACTGTAAAAGGGCATGAAGTATTGCTACATGTTACAGCATGGATGAACCTTCAAAATATTGCACTGAGTGAAAGATGTTGGTTATGAGAAGATATATATATATATATATTATTAATCAGTTGATATAAGATACCCTCATTAGATAAACCCATAGAGATACTCTAAAGCTGGAGGAATGGGGAATTAAGGAGGATAGCTACTGGCTATTACATTTCCTTTTGGAGCAATAAGTATTTTGTAAAACTGATTGTACTGATATTTATGTAACTATTAATACACTATACACTATTAAATTGTACACTTTAAATGGGTGAATTATGTGCAATGTGATTCATATCTCAAGAAAGCTATAAGAAGAGTATAACTGTAGCTTTCTGTTAGTGGGAGAGAGAAGTAGTAACTCCGAGACTGTGGTAGAGAAGAATATGTGGATCTTATTTCTTTTGAAACAGATTTTCAACTAATTTTTACATTTTCACTATCACATTCAATCCACTGCCCAAAATACCTCCTTCTACCAATTGCTCAGGTTTTAAAATTGTATGTTTAAATGAAATTGCTTCTTGAACTTGTTATATATACTACTTACTGGCTTAAAATTCAATTTCTTAATGCTTTGAGTTAGTTATCATTTTTCTATTTGCTTTTAGCCTCTAAAATATTGTTCTGTTTCTTTTCTGATTGTTTGATTTTAATAGGTTTATATATTTGAAAACTCTCCACTGAAGTTTTAATCAAGTTTTAGAAAGAAGTAAAAATCATGCACGTGCTTCCTCAGCAACATTTATTGAGAAGTCAATAGGCCACATTTGTTTCCATTTTGAAATTCACACTGAAAGGGATTTTGGTTATGTAAGTCTCACCTACTTTTCTATCTGTAGAGACTATAATGCATGTTTAGTTTTTGAGTGGCATTGGCAGTTTGTAACTAAAGCAGTCAAGCAAGATAGTTTGAATTTTTTTTTTTTTTTTTTTTTTTTTTTTTTTTTTTTTTTTTTTTTTTTTTTTTTTTTTTTTTTTTTTTTTTTTTTTTTTTTTTTTTTTTTTGGTGCCGGGGATCGAACTCAATTTTTAAAGCCTCCCCATGCCTCTTTTTTTTCCGAGTTGGCTCAGAAATTATACTGAAACTGAGTTACAATTGAATACATTTCAACAAGGATGTTGGTTACAAGTTAATGTAAACTATAAATTATTAGCTAATTTGCTGAAAAGGAACACTAAAAATTGCCTTTTTAATTAGCTTGAAAAATCCTAGCAAGCTACATTTACTGCACATATTAATAAGTTTAAATACTGAGTAATTAACTTTTGATTTTTATTAAGAAGTACTTTTCTTGTGGTTAGCACTAAAATTCCTATTTCTTAGCTCTATGTATTATAATATGTATTTGACATGCACCACACTGTATTTAATATTTTTTCCATTTTATATATGTGTGTTTTTTTTCTTCTTTTTTGGGGGGGGTTTGTTTGTTTGTTTGTTTGTTTGTTTGTTTTTTGAGCTAGGGTCTTACTCTGTCGTTCATACTAGCCTTAAACTCAATATGTATCCCGGGCTGGCCTTGAACTTGCAGTGATCCGTCTGCCTCAGTCTTCTGAACGCTGAGATTATAAGGGATGCGCCACCATGCCGAGCTCCATTTATACTTTTAGATTGTGAATAAAATTTTTAGAACTTTGTTCTTACATCTTCAGGTTGAGAAGTTTCCTTGGCCTTAATTTATGCTAGTAAGCACTGAAGCAAATGAGGACCCAGGGTCATGTTTCTATTCCCTTATTTCATAACTGTTTAATCTTGAAATGTTTTTTCTCCTGGTTCATTTATATAATCTTCTCAATTGCTGGTAATTATAGACACTCACATATTACTCTCTATGTGTTTTCCACCACTTCATAATTCATGTATTCCAATTCAAGAATTGGCCATTCTAGAATCAAAGATCCAACAGATTCTTTTGTAGTGATTGAAATTCTCAATGTACTTGAAGTATCTATTATGTAATTGATGAGAGAAAGCAATTTGATTGAACGAATTCAATTTGAAGGAAACATATGAAATAGAAAAATTTATGTAAGCTCTCATAGTTTTTAAAAAGGTTCACAAAAGTAGTTTTGTTAAGTTTAGAAAAGATAAAGCATTGTGGAAAAACCTCTAAGATAAAGTGATGACATTAAGGCAAAATTATTATTTGTATGTGTTATAAAGAGGATGAATTAATAATTCCTTTTTTATTTGCTAAAAGAATCTAGCCTTTCTTTAGAATTGCTTTTAGGTACTTACAACAAACAATGGAAATCTCTTCCGTGTAACACAAAATCAGTATTTACAATTGACTACTGTTTATTGAGAAAAATGCTTCATTTGGGTTCTAGAAAGTTGAGTACTATTTATTTAGCAGCCACATTTTGCAGTTATTGGTTGCTGTTTCTATATGGTTCTAGGTATACATGGTGCTGTATCACGGAAAGAAATATCCTAAGGAGATGAACACATACCCTGAAGTAGGGGTGTGTGTGTATGGGGGGGGGTGCTGTAGTACTGGAAATCAAACCCAGATCCTTCACACTGAGCTATATCCTCAGTCCTTCTTTATTTTTTATTTTAAGAGACGATCTCACTCCGTTGTTAAACTGCCCAGCCTGAGCTTGAATTTGCGATCCTTCTGCCTTGGCCTCACAGAAATCTGGGATTACAGGTGTGTCCCATGACATCCATTTTCTGAAGTATAATTTTTGTGTAGTAAGATAAGAACAATCAAACCTCATGGTTCAGAATCTAACCTGGTCTCTGTGTGGTCTATACGGAAATTGCTTCTCCAAGATCAGATTCAAGTAGTTGGTGAAGGGCTTTGTGAAGGATATGATCCTGAATTTTAGGAATTAAGTTGCCAAGTAGAGTTATTGTCTTACCTTCTGTAGTAAGTTTACTCTCATAAATGATAATTTTGAGTCCTAGACTTGTATACAACATTTGTGATGGTTATAGCTGCAGAGTGGAAAGTGGCTAATAAAAACAGAACTCAAACATCTACCACTGTTATTGTTATTATGTTATTATTTATGGCCCATGTACATATGACTTTAATTTAGTATTGGCTAAGTGACTAATTTCAGGAAAACAATCTATGGTCCTTCTCGCCTCTACAAATTTCCTTCTTTCTCTAGCTAATCTCATGAGAAATTTGAAGCAATGAATGACATGAAATTTTTGGAGTGCCCCTCTAATGCGTACAAGATTTTATTTGGTTTTGCAGAAAGAAAGATGCAAAATGAATGAGAAATACAACTTTTATAAAAGCTAACAAAAAAAGCTAAAGTCAAAACTGCTGGTATATACTGAACTATGGGGGGATGATTTTATAAATGAAGAAATTTTGAGAATGGGGAGATCAGAGCAGCATGTGAGGGAAAAGGCAGAGAACAATCTAAGCAATACTAGACATTCGGACATCTAGTACTGAGTGAGGTAGAAGATCCAAAGGGAAGGCTTTTCAGGAGTGGGGAAAAGTGCTTAAAGGGGCTTTTCAGAAATTGAGCCTAGCGAGTTCAGGCCATGCAATTATTAGACTCAGGGCAAAGAATAACTGACCAAAATAAAATTTCACGAGGACACAACAGGTCACACAGAATAACCACAATGCTTGGATACATCATTAATATCATTGTCGATTTTATTGGTGCCTGGTGATGCTCTAGTGTGCTGCCAGTGAAAGAGCTGAGCATCTCAGTTTGCTGCGATGGCTGCTGCCACTGGAAATGTTTCCTGGTGATCACTGGGAGCAGCCACATTCCTGGGTACTTAGCCTCCAGTGGGCTGAATAATGGCCCATCACCAAGATAGCCACAGCTTAGTGCCCAGAAACTGTGAATGTTACTTCACAGGGAAAGGCTGCTTCATAGATGTGATTAACCACCCTGAGATGTGGTGATCATACTGGGTTATTCAGGAGGGCCCTATATGTGGTCACAGTGTCCCAATCAGAGGGAGACAGGTTTGATGACAGGGAGGTAAAAGCGGCGGCCTGACTGAAGCAGTGATTCAGTGAAGTGGTCTCCGCCTAGTACTGCTGGCAGATGTAAGCTGCAGGTAAGAAGGAGCTGACTTTAGACAACAGCTCTTAGAAGGGATCCAGCTTTGCCATTTTGATTTAGACTTATAGTGTAAGACTCATATCGATCTCCTGACCTTTAGAATACTTTTCAGGAATTTTAAGCCACTGGGTTGTAGTCATTTGTCATGGCAGCAAGACCTCAACGAACAGCTGCCCAGTTTCTCAAACGTCTAAGATAAGCAGAAACTCCAGACAGCCAATATTTCAGGAGCTGACCACCCTCTTTTGCTAAATCCGTCTTCATGTGTTCGCCAAATATGAAAATTTTCGATTCATAGTCAAAATATTTCGAAGATAAACTCTTCTTGAAGTTTTAAAAACCACAACTCCTTTTCTCTGTGATGTTTTAGTGCAAAATTGTATTTACAGCAGAAATATGACCTGCATGTTACAATGGCATTCTCTACACAAGCAAAACATTACACTCTCACACAACTCAGAAAATGGGGAGGTTTGCTTGATAATCTGTGAAACTGGTATCAGCAATTTGTATGGGCATCTTATCCTTTTCCTCCCTGGAGATTTGGGGAGTATCACTTTTGCTAGATTTTTGCCGTAACAGAATCAGGATCAAATTCACAGAGTTGGCACTAGTATGCACACTTCTCGGAGATTGTCCTTTCTCATCCATGTTGATGCAGCGTCTAAACAAAGCTGTGAACCTGGAGTCTTCCTTTTGGGTAATTTTTAAAATTATGTCCAAGGAAGTCTCTCAATCCATTATTTCATCTAAGCTATTGGAAGCTCCTTTGAACTAGTTCAGTGAACATTTCTGGACAGACGTGAATTTTAGTGTGATCTTGGCTAATCTTGACAGTCTTCTCACTATTGCTGGGAATGGTGACCAGATAATAGAAGACTTTAGGCTAGACTGAAGAGGTTTAATTGATAATTTAAGTAAAGATATTTAAATTTAAATACTTGTATAGCATGAGTAATTGCATACTTAAGTCTACGGAGTTGATAAACAGACCAGAGCCAATGAAGAAATATAGGAATTGTTGATAAAGCTGTTACAGTTACAGCAGCGATGATAGAAAACTTCACAGAGAACTGTATGATGTGGGTACTAGACTCGACTGAGAATGTGGTGATGGATACGGGAATAGTAGACAAAATAATGACTGGAAGTCAGGAGAATAGCAGATAAACAGTCTACAGATTAAGAGTCTTAGTGGTACTGTTGATGGAAACCTGTGGAACAAAGGTAGATGCCAGGGAGAGAGAGCAGTGGGGTCTGGATCAGTAAGTTCTAAGTTCACTGAATTTAAAACAATAAAGAGAAATGAAAATCCATTAGGAAAAAAAAAGATATGTTTAGCAAAACAGGTGAAATGATTCATTGAGAACGCTGATCAGGGAAGGTGTTGGTGAAAGGGAGAAAAATTAAAGTGAACATAAGGTAAGAAAGTGGTCAGAGGGGAAATTCTGACTGAGTCATCAGAACTAAGATGTTAGTGCTCACAGGAGAAAAGTGAGAGCAAGGGGAATTAGGGAGAGAAAAGGTAATGATGAGAAACTATTTGTGGACAGGACCGCAACAACTGAGATTGAAGGGGCCAGAGTTTTGAGCGACTGTATCAAGCCTGTGTGCGGGTGGAGGGACAGCACAGGTTTGTCACAGCTGTGTGGACACAGCAGTGGAATTCTGTGATGTCCAGCATAGGTTTCCAATTGAAATGAAAATAGTGTCTAATAAATTCTAGAAAATTTTCTCTTTGCTACGTTTATGATATTATGCTTGTGTTTAATTTAATCTGTAATATCATTTATGGTTTTCTCCATGAGTAAGTTTTCCTGTTACAGTTTTATGACTGAAAAACATGGTGCAAAGTATCTTTTAATTATACATGTCTTGATGTTATTCATTACAATAATTTTTGGTGGAATTGAAATATCCTAGTAAACAGAAAAGTGTTGGTTCTTGCTTTCATTTTACAATAACTGTGACTCTGTTTGCTAAACTGTAAGTTGGTCTCTTGGGGTAGAATATATAATTACTCTGTACTTTTTCTTTTAGGAAGGATTTACTGTGTGTGCTCAAAAGAGCTGCAATTCTGGTGCAAGACTGTGCCCCGCTGTGATCCAATTCCATGTTCATATTAAGTTCAGGTAACCCTTGAAGTGTTACAAGACTTCCACAGTCACTCTTGTTAAAAGCAGACAGCACATACATTTGCAATGCTGATTGTTAATATTCCACAGGATTGTAGACATAAATGCCCATACCTCCCATACATTGCATCAGTATCTTCTTCTACAGTCCATACTTTTAATACACATAATCTTTAATTATGTTTCCTGAATCATTATGCAATCTCCAGAAATACAAAACTACACAATAAAATGAGCAAATGTTCCCACTTTTATTTTTATTCTTCCACCAAGGTTGCTAAACCTACAGATGTAAAACAAAACAAAAATATGGCTATATTAATTAATATTAATATTAATGATATATTACTATCAATATATTAATAGTGAATATTTTTACTAAATCAGAAAAATGTCCAGAAGAATATTTTTTCTAGAACTGAGACTGATTGCTGTTACATTTTTATTTTTCTTCTTTTTTGTTTCGTATCTTTTTTATTAGTGTGTATTGGTGCATAGATTAATGAGTTTCACTTTGGCAAGTTTGTATATGCACTTCTTTAGAAAAGATGGAAGTAGCTCAGTGCCCAGTACTATTCAATTGCTAAAGTGTATTTTTATATTTTCCACATTTTTTGATAAGCACAAGAAAATGTTACTCATTTTCTTTGTTTTATGAGATGTTTCTACTATGAATTATTGTGCAAATTTATATGCTTGTTAAAATATCTAAATGTTTATTATAGGTTCTCAGATTCTTTGCTAAACTATGATGTGTCCACATGTTTCTTATGTTTTTTCTACACAGTATTTCTCTATCAATACACATTGGAAGGCTAACTATTATGTAAAATTTTAGAAAAATTACTACACTTTATATAGTCATCTACAAAAATACAAAAATACAAAATGTGGATTTTTATTTGTTTCTAAATATTTTGCTTTCTAAATATTTGAAACCTGATAACCACTTTACCTTATGTAAACTAGTGAGTTTTTCATATAGATTAACTACTTATGAATTGGATGTAGAGTTTTAAATCTACATGGATTTAGTTAAATTAACAGAAACCACAAAGTTCTTTTGGTTTCTAGTCCTGAGTTTGTGGTTATATTGACAGAAGAGACTCTATCGACTTGGTATGGGCAGCACCATATAACCCCATAATTCCTATGTTGATGTCCCAGCCCCCAGTGTGACTGTATTTGGAAATCTGGCCTTCAGGAGGCAATTAAAGGGCAATGGGCCCTAGTAGGATTAATATCCTAATAAGAAGAGGAGATCCACTTCTCTGCACTTGCTCAGAGTAAAGGCCATCTGAAGACTGCAACCAGAAAGAGAGCCCTTGCCAGACTGAGCCCCACTGGACCCTCAGCTGGGATTTCCAGTCTCCAAGATGGTGAGGAAATAAAGATCTGTTGTTAAGCCACCCGGCTTGTTATGTTATTATGGAAACCCAAGCAGATTGATGCATGACCTATATCCAGGGGTCCTAGGGACAAAAGTGACTCCTTGTGTCCAGTTCACACAAACTGAAGTAAAATTGACCGTGAAATCATCTTCCAAATTTACACTCTCCCAGAAACTTAAGTTATTGATTTAAATACAAATGTTAATGTCTGATTGAAATTTAAATGATGCATTTCAATAGAATGTTACTATAGTCATTGCAAACAATATGCATTGCTCTTGGTAGCACAGGTACAAGGAACGAAACCGGCAGCGTGCGAGTAGGGATGGAGAACGACGCCTGACCGCTGGGTACAGAGAAGGGCTGCCGTGGGAAGCATTTCTGTTGAGTGACAAGTCGGTCTGCACACACATCAGTATGTTTTCACAGGTGAGTGACAGTAAACACAGTCAATGCAGTGATTCTACTGAGGAATTTCTTTTAACTTTTTCTAATTCATCACCTTCTTGTGTAAATGATTTGTGTGAAAACCGAATCGTTTATGGAATGGAAGGCAGGCTAGGTGTCATGACTGACATGAGTTTGTAATAGTGTTTATAAGAGGTCAGTTTTATTCTTGAGATGAATGCTAAACTCTCAGTCTCACATTATTGAGCGCCTCTGTTATCTCTTAGTTTTCAAAGTTTTCTTTCTCGTATTACTTTCTTACCCCTGGAGTAGAGAGAGTAATTACCTTTCCAGACTTGATTTTTGACTTTTGTTAATTGTAGCAATGTGTTTTTTTAAGAAAATATCTATACTCACATGGTATTCTGTTAGGAACTTAGAAGCCATCCTGCCCCATTTCCTACAGCACCCAGCTCTGTTGGGAATTCTGTTGCTTACGGGAAAGTCAGAATTAGAAAAGCCACAAGACCACCCAGTGCAAATTCCACCTCTCCGCATGAACTTATTTTAAAAACAGGACAAATCTTCTTCATTTTTAGTGAGTATAAATAAACATAAGCAGAGAAACATTCAAACAGATACCAGATTCAAAATTTTAATTACCTCATTAAATGATTTTTTAAAAATTTTATTTTAGTGGTACATTTTCCAAATTTCTGGTTTTATTGCCTTTATCAGCTGTCGATTGTGACTATTTGCTTTTCAAAAAAGACTATTTTTTCCTTATTAAGATAAATTGTTTCTTTCATTTAACCTATAGATTCTTTTTTGCAATTTATTTACACATTAAAAACAGAAATTATACATATTAGTGGGATACCATGTGATGTTTCAATACATGTACAAATTGTATAAAATTTAAATCGTGTTAAGCACATCTATCTCCTCAAAGATTTATTATTTCTTTGTGGTGAGAACTTTTCAAATACTTCCAGCTTTTAAAACGTTACCATACTGTTTTCGTAGCCACCCTCCTGTGCAATAGCATGCCAGAACTTGCTCTGTCTAACTGTGACTTGGTACTCACTGATCAGCCCTTCCCTATTGTTCCCTCTCTGCTACTGTCCCCAGATCTGGTAACCACCATCCTACCTTCAACTTCTATAAATAGACGTTTTTAGATTCCACATACATGTGAGATCATGCAGTATATATCTTTCTGTGCTTCATTTACTTCATGTAACGTAATGATCTCCTGTTCCATGCAAAGGGTGTGTGGATTCTTGAAATAAATCACCATGTGGGGTGATGTTCTTCACTGCACACTGTTCTGGGAAATAGTATAGCACTTTGGGCAGATTTCTAGATTTCTTTGAGCGGAGACTCTGTTAGATGGGGGCTAAGAGTACTGTTGTTGTAGAGTTTCTGTAAGAGTTAAATGAGTAAGGGCACAAGGTTTGTTATACCATATATATTTTAGAACTAAAATGATATTAGTGACATTACAGCAACAGAAAGTAAATGTCAGTGAAGGGGTGAGAACTTTGTGCAAGTATATAGCTCAATAATGTTTCAAAGGAAGACTATTCAATACTTTCCTTAGACTATGTGATACTTTTAGATTCCTTCTCGTTCTCTCTGCCTTGACCAAGAGGATGCTGAAAGGTGAGTGTGATTGACCACAGCATGAATACATTTTTACTGAAATCTATGTTTTGTCTGTAAGTACTGAGCACAGGGCATTATTTTAATGCTTTATGCACACAGAATAAATAAAATACTCTATCCTTTTAATATAAAGTACAGTTCTGGAATAGTCACATCTTCTTTCACTCTGGTGAAAGTCAAGGTGAGGTGGGACTAGAGATGAAATCCTCCTCTACCATAGTCTTGAAGCTACACTGCAAGTGGAATCAGCAACCATTGGCTCAGACCCACACACCCTGATTCATTACGAGTGACTCAGTTTAATTGAGAATCTTTGGCAGATACTGTTATTAAATGTAGTTATGAAATGATTTGCTGTAGTAGCAGGGACTTATAGGTCCTGTGTGCAACATAAAATTTTAATGAAATGAGCGTTTAAAGATTACAATTATAGCAATGTAGTGTATGATTAAGGTAGTAAATTATTTTTACAAAATAAACCAAGATAAATGAGAGATCTGGGACTTTAAAATGGCAACCAAAGAAAGAAAATGAGTTTGGATTTTTACTAATAACACATTGTAGCATAAAATAGAGAAATATATCTGGTAATGACTATGTAGTACACACCACAAAATAACTAATTTCTTTGTTTGAAAAGCAGATAGTAACACAGACATTTAGAAACAGGGCATGATTCTCATCGATATAGACTGTGATACGCTTGAAGATTTGGTGCATACAACTGATTCCAAGAATATTTCTCTTTGAAGCGTGTTAGGACAATGTAGTAGACATTCATTTTACTAGGGCTGGTTAGTCTTGGACCATCGTCATCTCATTTTTCTAGTCAGAGATCTCTTTATGTGTGAGAAAAATCTGGCTCTGCTAGGATGTAAGGTAAATGAGGCTGGATTCTTGTGCCCTTAGTCTCCCTAGGACTAAGAACAGGCTTGTGGTTGATACTTGGCAAGTAACTGTTGAGGAAAAAAAAGAGGCAGAGAGAAAGATGAGAAAAGGAATAGAAAAGGGAGAAGAAAGGGAAGGAGAGAATGAAGAAGGAAGACAAAAGGAGAAAGGAACAAAAGAAGGAAGAGCGAGCAGAATTGATGAAGGAAGAGCAGGAACGAACAAAGTATGACAAAGGGAGAGAAATTCTCAAGTTCTTGAACTGTTTAATCTCTGTGTCTTTCTTCCTACTGGACATGAGCGAGGACTATTTTCCTCTACTGATTCTAGGACCCATTTTATCTCCATAAAGACAACCAGGCATACACTGGAATTGGTCCCGTGTGTGGTAGTTGAGAGATGGAAAGAATTCAACTTCTTGAGGACAAAGTCGAACATCTCAACCCAACCTGAAGGCAGTCCTGCCTCTGAAGTTACACATAGATGTATTATGTGCTGAAATACATTTTATTTTATTTTATTTTATTTTATTTTATTTTATTTTTTTTGGTACTGGGAATAGAACTCAGGGCCTCATGCTTGCGAGGCAAACACTCTAAGCACTGAGCTAAATCCCCAGCGCTGAAATACATTTTATATTATGTAACTTGAGTCAGCGGCTCCATTTCTTGCCACTGAACATTTCCTGTCACATAATGTCTGGACTGCAGGGCTGGGAGACAGATGACTCAGGCTGAGAGAAAATGGCATATGGTGCCTCTAAAGAGGTTCTCTATAATCGGGGATAATAATAGCCACAACAGTATTCTTCTCTAGTACTGTGTGTCCAGCCTTGCATTCATGTTTTATGTGAACTACATCCTGATGTGGGTCAGACATGGTGGGCATTATTATTGCGTGTTTACAGACACAGATATCAGAGCTTGAAAAGTTAAGGAGATTTTGTGGGATGCACAGTGAATAACAGGGTTGTCCTAGAATATTAATTCGTATCCATTGGATTCTAATACTCAAGCTTTGTATGCCTAGACTGCACTCTCATTGGCCTTATTTTGGTTTGCTTTTTAGAGAATCCCCTTTCCAAGCCACACACGACACTGAGAATAAAATAAAAATAAGGCTTCTGCTTCTGTCCAAATATTCCCCAGTTCCCAGTCCTCCCTGGTAATGCAAGAAGAGGCTTAGGTGCTCAGATTTTTAAAGTTTTGCCACTCAGGTGGGTGTTTGAATTAGAAGACAAAATGGTGTTTCAGTATAAACCTGTATAATATCGTTCATTTGAAAAATCTAGTATGAGGAAAACATGCAGAATGAGAGCAGAAGTAAAGATGAAGGAAATCTCCAAATCAATAAATGATATGATGGTTATCTAGAAGATACATTTTTAAGGTACATAAATTTTGTCTGCTGTAGAAAAAATTAAAAACGACTGAGGATCTGTATTTATTCATAATGATTACTTTTAGTACTCTGAATATTTTCATCTTGCTTGCCATTTTTTCTGGTCCGTTTTCCCTGATTCCTGTTGATGAAAAATGCACTACGACATGATAATATTAATGAAGACTCTCTCTCAGGTAAACACGTTTGAAAATTCTCTTGAAAAAACCATTTCTTATTCCGAAGAGGAAATTTATACCATTTGGGAAATCTATGGGAAAAAGCTACAGCCACCTCATGACAACCTGTGGAATATCTATATTTTCATAGGGTTGTGGCTGTCTTCTTTATTCCACTTTTCAATCTCAGTCTGATTCAATTTGTTATTAGCTATACTATTTTCTAGTCTTTTCCTGATAATTTTATAAAAATGTATTTGCCTCTTTTGTGTTAAAATTCTTTTTATTCATTTATGCAGATAATATTTATTGCTAACATACCAGGCAGTATGAAAGCTGTGATGAGAAATACAGAGATGCATAAGACACAAGTTTCTGTTCCCAAATGGCACTTAGATTGTGGGGAAGATCAATATACATGACTAGAGACTGAAAATACAAACTGTTAAATCCTACAAGAGAGCTAGGTAATAAAAATCATTAGAAAAATAAAAAAAAAAACACCTACATCTGCCTAGAAAAGTGAGGGAAACCTTAAGTAGCTGATTCTCGGCAAGTGAACAAAGTTTGGCATGTGCAGAATGCAGCAGAGGAGAGGACGGCCTCTGAGGAGGCTGGAGTAGCACAGGAAAAGGCGTGAGCGGCAGGAAGGAGGTGTCAGGGTCTCACCAGAATCATTGTGCTTTGTAATAAGTGCTCAACTGGTCTTGTGCAGTCTTATAATTACTCTCCGATTATTGATGGAGAAACTAGAGCTCGGCAAATTTAAGTCATTGTGTTTGCTGAACTCGATGTTGATTACTCTTCAATCCAAGTGTGCTTCCCCCCACAACCTGCCTTCTTACTACGCCAAACCTATCAGAGAATGTGCCTTATCACCTGTAAATATTGAATAAATATGTGAATCAATGGAAGAAATGAAGTCATTTTTCTTTATAATTGTAAGAAAAATGTGCATGGCTTCATGTAGGTCCTTAATCTGATCATGATTCATATCAAAACAATGCAATTTATGGGAATAATTTGGAAAATAAAAAAATCTCTGTCAGTATTTCAGATAGTGTATTGGTTTCAGAAGAGTCAGGAAGTCTAGAAGAGAAACAGGGAGAGAAAGATGACCCAGAGAATAGAGTGAGAGACCTGCCCAGGCTGATAGGAAGCTGGGACCTCCATGGTGCTGAGGTGGCTTCTCAGGGGAACACGACTGTGGAGAAAGGAAGAGACTCCATGTCTTATCACTAAAAATAATGGGGTAGGGGGAGAAAGGGAAGAGGCAAAGGAGCCAGAGTTGAAGGGGAGAGAAGAGGGAGGGAGGAGGAAGAGAAGCTGGAGAAGAATAGGAGAAGGAGACGGGAGAGACTAAGTAGAAAAAGGGGAGAAAGAAGGATGAATGTGGGATGAGGTGGACTGATATGGCCAAGTTGAGCAGGAACGCCCAGCTGGACTGAGTTGGTGTGGTTCTGGGTGTAGAAGATCCACCTGAGGATTGATGCCTACACAACATAGAGGAGAATGGGAGCAGAAGATAGGGACCAGCTGTTTCCCAGGAGACGCTCTGTTGCAGCTGGTTCTCCCAAAGGGAACTTGGCTGGTCTCATCACAGAAGGAGCTTGAGGCCTTGCCGTTGTCAAGGATGGCTGCTGTTTACTTCAGGGGTGCTCTTGTCTTCATCTCCATTGCGAGCATCGTATCCTGCTTCCAGTATAGATTTCTTCAGCCTTTTAGCGCAGACACGGCTGTACATGGGACACTGCCGTGGGCTACCAGCCCTTGATTAGATCTTTCATGTCTCCAGCGCACAGATAGATGGTTTGTACTCTCCCTGCATTTGGCTCATGTGTGTGAATGTTGTAATTTGTATTTGTCCTGTTAAATCTGCTCTCTTGCAAACCACAGACTTTAGAAGAGCAACTACTACACAAGAGGAAGGAGGAACATGTGGGAAAGAGAAGGCGAAAGATATTCAGAGATCAGAAACTGCCAAGGAGTGTCCTTTCATGTGTTTGCTTATCGCTTGGATTTTCTTTTTGTGACTCTGAGACGCCATTCAAATAATTTGCTCATTTTTCTATTTGGTTTCTGACTTTTCATATTGATTTATAGAAGCATAGAGGTTCTTTAGATATTCTTTACCCTAGTTGTATTATCAGTTGCAGATTCCATTTTCTAATCTGTCTTTTACTTTTGGTGTCTTTTGATAAATAGAAGTTCTGATTTAATTAAATTCGAATTTATCAATCTTTTTCTTTATACTTAATGTTCTGACTTCTTTGAAAAATTATTCCTTCCCTAAGGTCATAAAATATTATTCTACTTTGCATTCTAAAAGCTTTGTGAGCTTGCCTTTCACATTTAGGAAATTAATCCACCTATAATTTATTTTTGTTTTACTTGCAAAATACTGTGTTCTGTGTCCATTATGAAAATTATAAATCACTCCAGACACTCAAATAGAGCATTTATTTATATGATCTATTAGAAAGGTGTTATAAGGGATGAAGCAGCAGAAGGGAGAAAAAGGGCTCCATTGCAGTCGAAGTGAAAAGGAGCTGTTACCAAACGTCAGGACGCTGCCCAGCAACCCAGCCTGAAGCCCAAAGTCCACAGCTGGTTGAGGTCCCATTGACACTGGAGCCCAGTGAGACCCAGGAGCCCACCTGCTGCTGCTGAGATGCTGACCCTGCCAGGAAGTAGGAAGTAGGAAGTAGGTGTCTTAGTTACAGAGGATGTGGACAAAAAAAAAACAAAAAAAAAGATATTGACTGTTAGCTTCCTTCTTTGTAGTTTCTGTCTAGTGCTTCTCAAGGGCAGAACCTTACCAAAACCCTCTGAAAAGGGAGAGTAGCCCTTGGAAAGTGTAGTAGAGAGGCGTGATTTAGCACTCATGTGACGTGCATGTGGATGTCATTTCTCTGCTACTTTTCCTGGAGGAGAATATCCCTTATTCCCGGCCCTGCCAGGCCACCACGGGAGGCAGCCTGTCTTTAAATTCTCTGTTGGTTTCATTTGTGTGTTTTTCTCTTTCTGCTTGATAGTCATGACCTTGTAAGGAATCTTGATTTTTTTTTTAATCAAAAACCCATCTACCTTGTTTTGCTTCAAAGTTTTTTTTTAGTTTTTCTTTGCCTTTTACATTTTTATACAAATTTTAGAATCAACCTTCACCCCTATTATCTTTTTCCCCCTAAAAAGACTTTTCAGAACTTAGAGGGAAGTTGCTTTGACTCTGTACATTAATTTGGGTAGCACTGGTATCTGTAGTTCCGTGGTGTTGACTCATTAAAATTATAAATGTGTCTTTATATAAGTTTTGATATTTCTAGAGTTTTGTAATTTTTCTTCTAAAAGTTTTGCATACACTTTGGCAAGTTTGTTTGTAGGCATTTAAAGTGTCATTTTCAAATATTTTTCTATTTGTTAGTGTTATACAAAAATATAATTGATTTTAATATTCATTTTATATCTAGTAACTTTGCTAGATGATCAAATTAATTCCAAGATCTTTAGAAAGAGAAATGAATTATCAAGGAATACATTAGAAAATTTCAGTTTGATTAAAGTCTACACCGGAATATAGTGTGTTTCTTTAAGCAATACTAAAATAGTGCAAATAGAACGTACTTCCTCTTACAATTCAGCTATCCATAGCTAGCATTAAAAACACTTGTAAAAGCTACTTATCAACTGTCATATGACAAATACAGAAAGTAATTCTTAGGTTAGCAATCATTTCTTGACACCTCCTTTCTTCAGCTTGTTATAAATTCCTTCTCATGTCATACTTGACATTGACATGAAAGATGATGGACTAGCTGTGATCATTTGCTGAAATTTCTGAATTAAAAGTAATAATACCCTGGAGTGAGAGAGGGAGGAGAGGAGAGAGAGGAGGAGGGAGGGAGGGAGGGAGGGAGAGAGAGAGAGGAAGAGAAACAGAAATAGGTTTCCTTTAAAGACTAAGATGTATTTTTTAAGAAGCTCTGAATACCTTCAATACTGCAGATAAGAGTTTGTCTTGTTTGGAACATTGAATTATCTCTTAAGGAAAGTAGTTTTATGTATAATACCACTAAATACGGTATTGGGGTGAAAGAAAAATCTTTATTTTCCATTACCTAACCTCTATATTTACTTAAAAAATGTGAATTATTTAAAAAATTTAAAAATATGAAAAAGTCTTAAAAATCAAGACTGACATTCTATAGGCATGGTATTTAAAAATTTATGATGAAAAATATTTTCATTAAGTTTTCTTTAAAAATGAGGAAGACAGGGCAATGGGATACTTCCATTATCACTGTGGTCCTTTAAAATGAATACTGACTTTGACTATGGATCTGAGAATTGTGAATGTCTTGGTTCTTTCCACTGTAAACTAGTAGAAAGCCCCCAATACTCCTTAATTGATTTTGAACAAACACAATTTATTTAGTTTTGACTTTTCCATAGGTACTATTTTAAGCCCATTTCTTCTCAAAAACAGCAATGGAGGGAAAGTCTATTGACTGCTTTGTTTCTTTTTTGGTGAAGCACTAATTTTCACCATGATTTACATCTTTTTTTGCTACTCATACATCCTTTCACATCCCGAGTCTCAGTGGGAAACTTTAATTTTACTGTTTTTAAGAAATTAGAGTCATCCGCAGGGAGCTTCCGAAAAACACTCCATCAGCAAACCCACGAATGTACTTGTACCTTTTGTCTCCTTTTCAGCTCTAAATACAGGGAGATCCTTCCTCCTACCTATAGCCAGTCCTTCCCTGTGCTCTGGTCAGGTGCAAAGTTACTTTCTTTTAAAAATACTTTCGGGCTTTATGTATTCCCTCTCTTCTTCATTATCATATTTTCTTACAGACTCATTTTCATTGTACAATGATGATCCAAATACCACCATCTTAGATAACTGTCAGCTTAACAGACTGTCAGCTCTTCAACTCCTTCCATTTCTTCACTTAATTTCATATTCATGATTCCTCAAAGTGTTATCTACTCTTTCTCCACCAGCTTGCAGTCACTTCTCAACTCACCTGCTTCTAGCTCCTATTTCTAACATTCCTCTGAAGGGTTTCTGTCACAGAGAAAAAGGAAGTCCTTGCTGCCATATTCAGAGAACACGTTCAGGGCTAGGCATTTTCTTGGGTGTTTAACAGTCTTTGCCCCAGTTTATAACACTGTTCTTGAAGCACTCTCTTTTTTACACTCGCTTTTCCCCAGTTTAACAGTTCTTTCCTAGCTCCTTTCTAGCTTATCCTTCCTCACTGGAAGGTGCTCAGTTCCTTGATGCTCAGATTTTTGAGCCATTTGTTCTTTACACACTTACCCTTATTAATCTTGTCTAGCATCATTTTTTTAAATTTTATTTTATTTCCAAGAACATGTCTTGGTACATTGTATACATAGTGATCACATTCATCATAGTTAATTTTTTTTTTACCAAGAACATATATTGGTACATTGTATTCATAATGATCATATTCAACATGGTTATTTTGTACCTGTACATGATATATCTTGGTTTTCCTCCCTCTTCCACACCCCTCCCTTCCATTCCCCCACCCTTCCCTATTTACAGCAGGCTTACTTACATTTTTCCCTTTCTCCTTTCTTTTCTTTTTCCCTTCCTTCTTTTCCCCCTTCTCCCTGTCTAGTTCTCCTCTCTTTGAATACTTTTTTTTTAACATAATATGTATTGTACCTATTTGTTCTTATTTACAGTTATGGTTTCTCATATTAGAGAAACAATTCAATGTGTACTGAACCAGAAGAGACCAAGATTAGCAAGATTAGCAAAAACAATTCTGGGCAACAGGAATAAGGCAGGGGGCATCACAGTCCTCAATTTAAAATTATACTATGAAGCTTCTGTGATAAAAACAGCATGGTAAAAAAAAAAAAAAGAAAATAGCATGGTATTGGCACGAAGACAGACCCAAGGACCAATGGAACAGGCTAGAAGATGTAGAAACAACTCCAAACACACTCAAATACCTCATCTTTGACAAAGGAGCCAAACACTCTCACTGGAAGAAAGATAGCCTCTTTAATAAATGGTGCTAGAAAAATTGACTTACCACATGCTGAAAACTAAAACTAGATACAAGTCTCTCACCATGTACTAAACTAACATTGTAGTTAATTTGTACCTGTACATGATACATCTTGGTTCCCCCCTTTCTTCCCCACCCCTCCATTTCACTCCCCTTCCCTGCCACTCCCCCTCTCTTCCCTATTTACAGTAGCTTTATTTACATTTTTCTCCTTTCTTTTCTTTTTCCTTTCCTTCTTTTACCCTTCCTGCCTTTCTAATTCTCTTCCCTATTGAATATTATCTTTCTTTTATTTAGTATCTATTATACTTTTTTGTCCTTATTTACTCTTATGGTTTCTCATACCAGAGAAACAATTCGGTATGTACTCATGTGTGTCTGATTTATTTCACTTAAGAGTGTGTTCTCAAGGTACATCCATTTACCTATAAATATCTCAAGTTTATCCTTTTTTATGGCAGAGCAATACTCCATTGCATAGAAAAACCACATCTTCTTTAGCCATTTATTATTCGTTGGGCATTTGGGTTATTTCCAAGACTTAGCTATTACAAACTATGTTGCTATAAACATGGTTGTACATATATCACTGTGGTAAGATGTTTTTAATTCTTCTGGGAAGATACCAAGCACAGGAATAGCTGGGTCAAATGGATCCTCTAGTTGTAGTTTTCTGAGGAATCTCCACACTGATTTCCACAATGGTTGGACCAGCCTACATTCCCACCAACAGTGGAGGAGGGTTCCTTTTTCCCCACAGCACCACCAGCATTTGTTATTGGTTGATTTCTTGATGATAGCTGCTCTTTCTGGAGTGAGATTAAATTTTAGCATTGCTTTAATTTGCATCCCTCGAATGACCAGTGATGTTGAACACTTTTTCATGTATTTGTTTGCCATTCATATTTCTTCATCTGAGAGGTGTCTATTCATTTCAGATGCCCATTTTTGGGTTGGGTCTCTAAATTTGGGGGGGTCTGATTTTTTCTAAGTTCTTTATATATTCTAGATGTGAGACTTTTGTCTGAGGAATGATTGGTAAAAATTTTTTCCCACTCTGTGGGTTTTTGTTCCACTCTTTTGGTGATTTGTTTTGCTGTGCAAAAACTTTTTAATAGCATGTGATCCCAAGCACTGATCCTCTGTGCTGTCTCCTGTGCAGTCTGAGTTTTGTTCATAGATTTTTTTCATATCCCTATGTCTTCAAGAGTTCTTCCTATTCTGTCTTCCAGTAGATTTAGTGTTTCTGTTTTAATGTTTAGATCTCTGATCCACTTCGATTTTAGTTTAGTACATGGTGAGAGACATGTATCTAGGTTTAGTTTTCAGCATGTGGCAAGCCAATTTTTCCAGCACCACTTATTATACAGGCTATCTTCTTCCAGTAAGGGTTTTTGGCTCCTTTGTCAAAGATGAGGTATTTGAGTGTGTTTGGAGTTGTTTCTGCGTCTTTTAACCTGTTCCACTGATCTTCAGGTCTGTCTTTTTGCCAGTTCCATGCTGATTTTATCACAGTAGCTCTATAGTATAACTTCAAGTCAGGGATTGTGATTCTCCCTGCCTTGGCCCTATTGCCCAGGATTGTTTTTGCTATTCTTGGTCTCTTCTGGTTCCAGATGAATTTCATGATTCTAGCACCATTTTCAAGTGGTGTTTATATCCTTATGTTTCCTAAATTTAGGTGTCAAGCACAAATACATATTTATAAGTTCAAATTGATCTTAGTAGGCTCATTTGATGACAAAGACCTTCACATTTAGAGACCTAAGATTAAAATCTGGTATCTCCACCATGTATATCTCCATTTTTATCCATCCTAGGAATCTGCACAATTTCCATTCAATCTAGAAACAAGGGGTATTCCTTGATTTTGCTCTGAACTATGCCTGCACTAGCCATTTCTCTCTATTCCCATTGCCACCACACAAGTTTAGATGACCATTTTCTCTCATAAAGACTACACAAATAATTTCTCATTTGGTTCCCTCTTCTTTCTTTCTCCAATCACTTTTCTAAATAGCAGCCTAAGTGGTCTTTTAAAAACCAAGTCAGGTTATATTACCCCCTACTTCAAGTCTTCTATGGCCTTCCATAGTACTGAGGGCAAGATTCTGCCATGACCTCAAGACTCTGGGTAAAACTCCTGATAATTTCTCCAACAAAATCTCCCATTTCCCCTTACTAACTATGCTCACACTTAATTGGCCTCATTTCAGTTCATTACACACACTCTTTTATGTTTTGCAGCACAAAACTCCTTTTCACTGGGCACGCTCTCCTTACAAATCCTTGTACAGATTCTCTTCACTGATGTCCCATTTTAAATGATACCTTCTTATAGTTATCCCTGCCTATTTTCCCATACAATTTGATATGTATCATCTCTATTAGTTACTTCTGTATTTGTCACTGGAACAAAATATCTGACACCTGAAATTTAAAGAGGAGAGGTTTATTTTGGCTCATGGTTTCAGAGGGTTAAGTCCATGACATTGGCTCCAACACAGAAAAAGCATGATGGAAGTGTGTGGTAGATAGAAACTGTTCATCCCATGGTAACCATAAAGCAAAGAGTGAGGAAGAAGGGAGGAGCCTGGGATAAAAATATAGCCTTTTGAGTCACACCCCCAGTAACCTATCTCCAACTAGACCCCACCACCTAGCAGCACATTTAGCTATGAACTCATTAGTGGTTCACTTTACTGATGAGTGAAGTGCCTGATGATCCAATCACCTTCCAAAAGCCCCACCTCTGAACACATGAAAATTCTGAGGGCATTTTAGATCTAAAGAGTAACAGCTTCCTTTGTAGTTCATGCTCACATAATCATTTACCTCTTTGAATACTTAATATTGCTTTCCATCACTAGAAAGGATTCAGTATTTATGTCATTCATCACTGAGTACACAATGCCAAATGTAGAGTCCAACACAAGTAGTTAATAAGTATTCATTGATTGATGAGTGTAAAATGAAAGAGTTATCAGTATTCAGATAAGTATCATGCATGTATATAAGGTTTCTGCAGTCTTGCAGAAATAATGTTCAAAATAGTTATTAAATGTCTTTACAGATATTGTAGTCCAGTTGAAAAAATATAATCCTTTGAAAAGCATGGAGGAAAAATCAAAACAAACATTTTCAGACCCACTTACACTGATTAAATGAATTACTGCTAGTTACTTTGTCTCCTGATTATCTGTTGCAAATAATGAAAGAGTGCTCTGGGATCAAGTTCCCCATCTACGGCTTCCAGATGCCAGGGCGAATTTGTTATTAGAGGTGCCAGGCTTGCCTTTCTTCTCTCCTCCCCCACAAAGTCTTGTGTCTTTTTCTTTTACTTTTTTCTTTCAAATCAGAGATGAGTTGGTGAGTCAAAAAAATACTCTTTTACTTTAATTGCTAAAAACAATAGAACATATCACTATGACAGAAACTCTCAGAGATCCCATATTTGAGCAAGGGCCTTTCTAAAATGAAATGAGAATGAGAACAGTGTGTCTAGGTTTAAAAGACTTTTCTGACATGGTAGAATAAGGAGAATTTTAATGATAAGAGAAAAGAAATGGCAGAAAGAAGACACATTTTGATATTTTTCTCAATGAGACTGAAAACTCATTATAGATGAAATATAAAGGAGAATGAATCTAGACCTAGACCTTATATTCTTCTTATAAATTAACTCAAAGTGAATCTGGACCTAAGTGTAAGAAACAAAACTACAAAACTACTAAAGAATAACAAAGGAAACATTTTGATGATGACTTTTTAGATAGGACACTAAATTCATAATCCATGAAAAAAATTGATATTCTGAGCTTCAATTAAAATTAAAAATTTCTACTCTCTGAAAAAAATACTGCCAAGATAATGAAAAGATGAGCCATGGAATGGGAGAAAATGTAAGAGATATATCCAATAAAAGGCTATTATTCAAAATATACAAAAAACACTTAAAACCCAACAATAAAGAAAAAAACCCAACTTACTCAGACAATGGATCAAAGACCTTAAAACACTTCATCAAAGAAGATATTGATCACTGACATGCATATGTAAAGATGCTTCACATGGTATGACATCAAGGAAGCACAAACCAGAACAAGATACCATGACACATTTATTGGAATGGTCCAATCTAGAATATTTCCAGTGCAACTGGAAAGCATGTGGAGCAACAGGAAGTCTCACTCATTGCTGGTGGAATGCAAAATGCTACAACTACTTAGGAAGACTGTTGGGTAGCTTCTTAAAAAAACTAACATATTTTTTCCATATATTTTCAATCATTAGGTTCCTTGGTATTTGCCCTAAAGAGCTGAAATTTATGTCTATACAAAAATCTCTTTAAGGAACATAGTTGCAAAAATCCTCAATAAGATGCTGGGAGCCAGAATTCAGGAAATCATCAAAAGCATCATACATCATGACCAAGTAGGATTAATTCCAGGGATGGTTCAAGATATGCAAAGCCTATTCATGGATGACTATAGAGGCTTTATTCATAATTGTCAAAACTTGGAATCTGCAAAGGAGTCCTTCAGTAGGTGGCCAGATAAACTGTGGTATATATAGACATCAGAATACCTTTCATAATAAAAAGAAGTAAACTATCAAGCCATGAAAAGACATAAAGGAAATTTAAATGCAAGTTACTAAATGAAAGAAGTCAATCTAAAAAGGCTGTATTCTGTGTAATTCCAACTATATGACTTTCTTGAAAAGTCAAAATTATGCAGATAATAAAAGAACCAATGGTTGCTAGGAATCAGGGCATGGCAGGGCGAGGGGAGACCAAAACAGAGCACAGCGGGTTTTTAATGTACTGGAACTGTTCTGTGTATGATACTCTAATGACATGTACTCAGCATTGCATATTTGTCCAAATATAGAGAATATAAAATACTAAAAAAGAACCCTACTATGAACCGTGGACTTTGAGTGGTAATATGTCAATGCAGATTCATTAATTGTAGCAAATGTACCACTCTGGTAGGAGATGTTCACAATGGGGGAGACTATACATATGCGAAGGCAAGGAATACACATTATCTCTGTGCCTTGCTCTTAAATTTTGCTGTAAGCCTAAAAGTGCTATTTTATCTGTCTTTTAAAAAGATTTAAAACAAGGCTGGGGATTTAGCACAGTGGTTAGAGTGCTTGCCTAGCAAATGCAAGGCCCCGAGTGTGATTACCCAGCACAAAAAAAAAAAAAAAAAATTAAAACATAAAACAATTAATGATGATTCTAAGACTTTGAAATCTGAGCCCCTAGGATCATGCCAGAGGCTGCAGGGCTTTGGGAGGTCAGTGCCGAATACTAGTGTCTGCTTAATATGGATCATATGATCACCTGTTGTTTAAGTTTCCTTCAATGGTACTGCATTCTCACTGTGGTCATTCATTGTATGAGGCAAGAAGATTAGGGATGTAAATAGTGATCCCCAAATTAATTCTTAATGCAAGTAACAAAAATGAGCTTCTTTCAAATGGGAGGAAAATTTTCCCAATTTAGACCAGGCAAACTTGGGGACAGGGATGTGTGGGAGTTTCACCTTTTGTGTACCTCTAATTGTTCCATAATTTTATGTGATTGTTTTAATGAAAATTAAGTGGCAGTGAGATTTTAAAGGATACATTTAAAAATAAAATCCATTTGATAAAATTTGAAGTGCTTTTTCTTCAAGGAATATTAGAACTTAGTTTTTAAACTTAGTCGAATACAGAAGAAATGCAAAAATAGTCTACAGAATTGGCAGCCAGAGCAAGAAGCTTCAATCATGACAACCAGTTTCTGACATATTATAGCTATAGGAACTATCACTGACATATCCACTTTTCTATATTACTTCAACATCTGGTTTATAAGAAACATTATGATTTGTCTGTCTTGACAGTAGACATGGCCCATTCGTAATTCAAAACTAGAGGAAGAATTTTAAAGAATCTTCCCTTCCTCGATAAAGCCTCTCGAAACTTTTAGAATCAAATTTGTATTTATGTTTCATTTTACAAAATGTCATGGGTTGATGTGAGATGTGGTCATTCTTTTTATAAGATGTCTTTTATAAGATATAATCTGAGGTTACATTGTTGTGTTGAAGATCTCTGGGTTTCCAGTGACTGTTCATTACACTCTTGGGATTTTTTATACATATGTCTAGCCTTAAGCCCTAAAATTTGAGCAATTGTGTGCTTTTTTCCCCTTGGAAATATTTGAAAAGCCACTCATCAAGGAAATTTTAATGCCAAATATTAATATCAATCTATATGGAAAGCCAGTCACAATGAGAGTGGGTCACTCTAAACAGCTTCTGTCCTCCATTTTAGCTTATTTCTCTGGATACATAATTGGTGTGGTGTTAGATTCATTTATAGGTAGAGTTATACTTAGATTTTTCCAAAAATGTAGAGCCAATAGGATCTCTCTCTCCCTCCCCCGCTTCCGTTCTCTTTCTCTCTGTGTGTCTCTGTCTCTCTGTCTCTGTCTCTGTCTCTCTCTCTCTCCCTCTCTCTCTCATATGAAGCTTGGCTCATGAACTTATGAAAGCCAGAAAGTCCCAGTATCTGCCTCCTGCAAGCTGGCAAACCAGGGAAATACATGAGGTACCCCAAGCTGGGCCCACGTTCCTAAGAGCCGTGGGAACCAGTGGTGTGAATCCTGGTCTCAGTCTGAAGACCCAAGAACCAGGAGAACTGATGTATGAAGGCAGAGGAAGATGGACATTCCAGCTGGGGGAGGGGGGGAGAGAGAGAGAGAGAGAGAGAGAGAGAGAGAGAGCGCCAATTCACCCTTCTGACTTTCAGATGTTCTTTTGTTACCTCAGGTGATTGGGGATGTCTGTCTACACTGATGAAGTTAATCTTTACTTGATCTGTGGATTCAAGATGTTACTTTCCACCTCTTCTAATGCAAGCATCTTCACAGACATACTGAGAAGTAATAATTTACCAGTTGCCTGGGCATCCCTTAGTTCAGTTAAGGTGATACATATGATTAACCATGACAGTAACCAGCACATGCTCCCGGTTTTCCTAGAGGTTTCTCTTCACGCATACTGTGTGGCGTCCTGTCTAATTTGCACCCCTCTTTATTCTCAAAAGTATCCTGGTCTGCCTGATAAGCTTTATGCTCATCACATTTATAGCTGGTTAATATGAAGTCCTTTGCTTGTGTCCCTCAGGCTGTCTTCTCTCAAATGTTTCAAAATCTCTGTCCTGTTCCTCTTCTGGTAGGGGAAAGAGCCACTGAAGTTGGGATTTATTAGGACCTAGAATTAAATTAAATTAATTTGTTCTCACATAAAACAAGTAGTAAAGTAAAAGTGAAGAAACTGCCACTGATATTGAACAGGAAAACTCACATACCAAGAGACAACTGAAGGATTTTTAAGACATACAAAGACAAAATTCCAACTGACAGAGTCAATGTCTGGATTTTGCCACAGAAAATTATGCCTTGTTTTTGGTGAGTTGCTGTGCTTTTAAATCATTTTAGGACCAAATCATTTTGAATTTAAATCATTTGGGTCTGAAGAGTATAAAAACATCAGATTCTGGAAACGGTGATAGTGTGTTGATTTCTTAAAATTTCACTGTTGCATAGCTATGATCCAAGTCTATCCTGCAGGTGAAGCTTTATTTTTACCATTTATTAAACAATGCAATGGTTTTACGTCCTAATACTGTATATTTTCCAGTTATTAATAATGGCATAAGAGAGGAAATGAAGGAAAAATTGACTTTCTATCTATTCAACAGCAATGTGTTCTGGCAAATGCCAGTTTGGTTGCTGTGGGAAGGAGAGAAATTTTGTTTGACCTCCTTGCTGAAGGACCCAGTCAAGTTCAAGGGCCAAGGAAAACTGCAAATTGTGTGGCTAGAAAGGGATATTTAGTGACAGGATTACCTGGTAGTTTAGCTACTCATATGCATTTTGGGAGGATTGGTGTATTTCCTCTATATGTAAGCTAAGTACTCGAATTTTAGTTTCTACAAGTCATTAAATTATATAGCTTTCATTCAATCTTTCATATGTGATTGTAGGTAAAAAAATTACTGGGCTAATACTGTAAGGTCGAAAAGTCTACAAAGGTTCTCCAGAATCTTTTAGACTTTCACTCTCCATTTTAAAATAAAAGAATATATATTATCTTAAACCAAGCTGTGGAGAGGACATTCTGTCTTCTAGCAACTCCTGTCACTAATTCAGTGTCATTCATCCAACCTCTTGGTTATATCTTTCGCATGACTATAATACAGAAATGTTGAAAAATTTTCAGTATAGTAGCCCTTTGTGTTAATTATGTACATAGAAGAATGTTTAAGGAAATCATCCAGGGCATACTTGATGAAAATGGTAAATGTAGTTTGCAGTTGCACCCATAAGCTGAATACAACTAGAGCAGTAACTTGAACTGGCCTTCAGTTTGGATTGCTCACAGCACTGCCCTTCATTGGAATAATGAATCTGCAGAATTTATTCTGCCCCCCCATGGTTATAAAATTCTTTTTAATAAAAATGGGACAGAAATATCTTGCCATGCATGCTAATTCTCATATTAAATTATCAAATATTCACCTTACATAAGGATCTTGTTATTATTATAATATGCTTAGTTATAAGTGAAAGTAAAGATAATTTTCTCATCTTTTGGTAAAAGCAGATGATTAAATAAAGCTCATTGCCTAATTTAATAATTTTTTAAAAAAATTATCCCACAGTATATTAACTCCTGAGAAGATAATTAAATCTAAAGTCTTGCGGGGGAAGAAAACACATCTTAGAATTTATAAGCTGGAAGCAGTACTAACTCAATTATAGTCAACAGTGCATACATGACCTTGGGTTCTTTTCAGCACATGGAATAATAACTTGCCTTCATTTTAATTTGATGATTATTACAGATGGAACACAATAGTCAAAGTCAAGTTTTAGTTGGAAGGGCCATGTTAATACCTTTAAAATGAAAACTTACAACGTGAAAATCATTACCTGTCAGCTAAGTGAGACTTTCACTTATGTAAATTTTGTATTAATAGAATTGTAGGAAAATGGGAAGCATAGACTAAATTTATACAGCCTGCTTCTGAGGATTCTTTGCATGAATTTCTAGAAAGATGAAGTTGATATCTGAATTTTATAAGCCAATGATTTTATAGCAGAATTACAGGATGTTAATTACAGTATGCATTCTGGATGTTATGGTAACACTTTGAATTACATGGAATTAATGCAATTATTCATCTTTATTAAATTATTAGCTTCAGTAACTTTATTTTAATAACATAAATTGCATTGGTAATTCTACACATATGCTTAATGTTTTATGAAAATGCATGCTTATAATTTTTATTAATTGGAGCATGACTTTTAAAAGTCAAGTGCTTGGTCACATGTAGAAAGTACAAACACAGGAAGAAATGAATCAGGGAAAAAGAATTGTAAAGTGTTTGTAGTGAGCTCTTTCTGCAATCAGAACATTACTACACTGTGATAAGATCAAAAGAGATAGCAAGAAGCGAATTTGAATTTATGAATAACTGTTCTATTGGAATGATCAGGGCATGTCTCAGCTTATGTGTTGGGTCAGTACCTAATGGACAAGTATTTATTTGAGCAAGTGAAAATTAATGTTTTGAGAAAACAGTTCAGTCCAAACTCACAAAAAATTCATTGATTTCAGCATTTACCATCTGTATTATTTCCTTAGATCTGCCCTAACTAACAATTTTGCAGAGTGGGTGGCTTAAAACAACAGAAGTTGACTTTCATGCAGTTCTGGAAGCTAGAGGTCTGTGATCAAGGCCTCAGCAGGATTAGCTCTCTCTGAAGGCTCTGAGGGAGAGCCTGTTCTATGCTTCTCTCCTGGCTGCCAGTGGCAGCTAACAGTTTCTGATGTTCCCTGACTTCTACATGCATCACTCCAATCTCGGCCTCATGTGCACATGATGTGTTTATTGTGCCTTCACAAAAGCAGCCTGGTAGGACTGGATGAAACATCCACTCTATGCAGTGGACTCTCCTCTTTTAGTATATGTGTTGCCAAAGAGAGTGTTACAATGGACTCTGCTAAATTCATGACTAAAATATGAAGAGGTTTTAAGTGTGAATATCAATTCCACCACTTTTCCCTAATCATTTCACTTGCCACTTTTCTAGATAATTAATTTGTTCAGTCATTCTGCTCAAATCTCCACCTACACATCCACCTTTCTGATTTCAGTTAACAACTTTGCTACTTTGAAAAGAGCTTTTATCATCTACTACTGAAACTATGTGCATTCACATGTTTCTGTACTCCCAAACTCTACCTGTAGATTTTCACTATAAATAGACTGCTCCCATCAATGCTCACCCCTTCTCTATGTACTGGCACCAATGTTCTCTGTTCCACATTGCTCCTACCATTCTCCGTTATCTCTTCTCATCTTTAATTTCCCCTGCGCTGCTAGATTAACCGCAATGGCATATTTGGAAAAAACATGCCAACTTCTATCTTTAGATACCTATGCATCTTCTTTGATCTCAAGCATTGCCCTATCTACATGTCTCATTCTTAGGTCCCATGTACACTGAAACCACCCTGAAGAATTTCCTATACTTGTTTCCTTCATTTCCCCCTCATACTCTCTTTGAACCTACTGTCCTCAGAACTTCATCTCAACCATTCCATGGAATCTGCTCTTGTCAAGTTTATCAATGGAAACATGGAGTTTACCAAATCCAGTACTCATTTCTCAGTGCTTTTGTTATCTGTCAGCAGTACTTGACTCAGTTAACCACATTTTCTTCTTTGAAACTATTTCTTCATTTGAGGACATACACTCTCCTTGTTGTCTCTCATCTTGTGGCTGCTTTTATAAATTCTCCATTCCTTTCTGTTAATTCTGACTTATTGTTACAGTGCTTCATACAGCAACCACATGTTGATTACTTCTACGAATTTATTTTTAATCTTGATTTCTTGTTTGAGTCTCATTAGATCTTTTAAATGCCTATTCGTCATTTTCATGTGTGTGTGTTTAAAGGCAGCTCCTAAAACCTAATTTGAAAAATAACACTGCTAATTCTGCCCTTTCCCTATGTATTAGTCAACTTTCCCATTGCTGAGACACAACACACAATTTAAAGGAGGAGATGTTTAATGAGGCTCATGGTTTCAGGGCATTCAGTTCATGTGCAGCAGCCTACGAAGCAAGAATGGCATGGCAGAAGGGCCTGGCAGAACAAAGATGCTTATTTCACAGCAGGGAATAATGCCTCAAAAGAATGGGCCAGGGACCATACATAGTCCTGAAGGTCACTCCTCATGACCCGTCCAGACACACCTGGTAGTGTGCCTTACTAATCACCTGGCCAGCTTTTAAGGCAATCAAGTTGTTAATTAAACTTAATCATCATATTCCAGCTATTGTCAATTAACACTCAGATACATCTCCTTAAACCACACTTAATTTCTGAATAAATACAACAGTCAGCTAATAACTACACTTAACACAATATGACTTATCTTTTGTACAACCCAAACTGCAGTAATCAGTTCCCCAAAATCTCAACGGTTCTGACATTGCTAAAAAATCCATGTAAAAGTCTCTTCTTAGACTCAAGATAAATTCTTAGTTGTAAATCTCTGTTAAAAAATAAAGAAGCAAGAGACATAATCCAAAAGCGTGATGGCATAGGATAAACATTCTCCTCCCAAAACAGAGAATAAAGGGGTAGAAAAAGAATAAGTCCAAAGCAAGACTGAAACCCAGCATGGAAAATATTAAATCCTGTAGCTGGAGGTCTGAAATCCAAGGCATGCAATGAATGTGAGCTCCAGAGGGCTCATGTGGCCCACCCCTATGGGCTTGCTGGTTGTGGCCCATGTAGCCTCTCTTTTGGACTGGCTCCACTCATGTCCTGCACATTTCCTTGTCAGACTTTCCTAATTACTGATAACTCTGACTTCCCAGGGTCTTAAGTCTCTCTTTGGCTTCATTTTCACAACTTTGTGCACTGTGCTTTCATGTCTCTTTGCTTGTCTTCCCAGGTCTCCCTTTGAAATATGAGTAGAAACATTCCTGAACCCAAAACTCTTGCATTCTGCATGCAGATCAAAGCAGCATACTGTGGATGACACCAAGGTCTGCTGTCAGCAGGAACAGTAGTCAGGCCTCCTTGGACCATGGCTGCAGTGGCCTCTGAGTGCTTGCATTGCTGAGAATAGTAAATAAATTCCAAGAACTCTTTTCTAAAGTGAAAGGTTGATGCTTTGAACTACTGAGACTGCAATGGGTGGAGTCTTGATTCCTAGATGCCGTCAAGGCATCTTTTATGTGGTAGCTGTACAAAATGCTTGGTTTCCTTTTAATGGCACTGTATCATTGGCAACCAAACTCCACTGACCCTCAACTCTACAATTGGCTCCTTATAGGTCAAAATTTAAGTTTTACAACATTTTTGCTCTTCATTTTGCCCTATTTCTCATTATAAATCTGATTAAAATAAGCCAGCAGTATTCATGCCATTACTGGAATGTTGGGCTGCCTTAGAATTTCCTCCACCAGATCAATTGGTTTACTGGCTTTAATCTCAGTTTCCCAAAGTCTCAGGACATGGCCAGAATGCAGACTTTTTTTTTTTTTCTCCCAGGGTGTAGCACACAGGACCTCTAGTTCAACTGCCAATGAATTTATTCCCATCTTAAACCTCCTGAGCCTAGACTTTACAGTCAACATTCTTATCAGCATTCTGATCTGAGCACCTAACAGGATCACCCATCGGGCTCTACTGATAGCATTCTAGGACTTCTCTAGCCTAAATTTCTAGAACTTTTCAAGCTCTTTGCACAAACCAGTTCCAAATGCTTCCGAACCATGTGGTTAGGTTAAGCCACAGCAACAATCCCACTTCTCCTATAACAACATTCTGTATTAGCTTTTGCAAACACACACACACACCTGGTCTTCCTTTATACTCTTTCAATGTTACTGAACAGCAATTTATAGCTACCAGTTTCTCTAGCCAGAAACTTTAGCGACCTCTTTAGCTTCTCTTTTTCTGGAACTTGGGGAAATCCTTTCTGCTCTAAATATATCAGGAATCTGTCTTAGTCCATGTCACCATTACTGCTTGCCTGGATTATTAAAATAGCTATCGATAATCTCCTTGTTGCTAGTTTTGCAAAAGGGAAGAAATTTCCAAAATTCAAGTCAGATAAAATTTTTTCTATGTTTATTTATTTAAAATTTGAGGTCTTTACTATGACATTCAAAGCCCTGCATGGTTAAGACCACTAAAACTCTTTCTGACTCCTCCTCTCACCACACTGTGTTGTGAAAATACCAAGTATGTCCCTTCTCCACATCTCTGGACATTCTTTTTGTAGCTGTAATGTTCCTCCCCTGGATATCTGTAAAGCTCGCTCCCTCATGGCTTTTGTGTCTGCAATCATGTCTTCTTACAAATCACTCCCTGAAAATCCCCTAATCCCTTTAACCTTGGTTTACTTCTCTTTATATGATTTCTTGCTGACATAGTCTCAACTGAGTTTTTCTTGTCATTTATTTTATATTTCTCCTTTTTAAAATGTAAGTTTCAAAAACTATATTACTTGTTTTTTCTCACTGCTGAGTCCCTGAAGTTAGAATAGTGCCTGATTCAAGGCAAATATTCAAAAAATATATATTGATGTAGTGAAAATTGGTTCCTGAGTTTTCCAAGTCTGAAATGTAGAACCACTTATCATGGTTTTAGGAATCTGTATTGTCAAGTCTTCCAGCTTGAGTTATTACTCTAGATTTTAGAACAGTTACGCATGATGCAGAAGTGAAGTGATATATTAGTTAGCAGAATTTAAAAAGGGGTAATTTGAAATGTACACAGCAGCAGTGGAATGAGTATTGATTAGATGGCTGAGGTCAATAAATAAGTCCATTTTAATTATTATCAGCTTTATTAAAATCTTAATTTACAGCAAATATTTTCCACTTGTGTATTTTACTCAAAATGCCCCAGAAATATGAGAAATATCTTTCATGTAGAAGTGAGAGTTTATTGTCTGTAGACCAAGTATCTTGATTCTCTATGCACTGTTATTTACTAGAGGAAAGACATCTTTGAATAAATCCACTGATCAAAAATACTTTTTAAAATATTAACATTTATTATTTATAGTATATTTATGTTAGAAGGATATTTGGTCTGTACATTCCTGACATATCTTCAATTTTTCTGGGATTCTTCTTCAGCATGATTTTTTTTTTTTTTTTTTTTTGGAGGGGGTTTCACTGTGTAGTTCAAGTGGGCCTAGTACTCCTGGTTATCCTCCTGCCTCAGCCTCTTGAGTTCGGGGATTACAGGGTGCCACCACACCCTGCTTTGTCAGCATGATCCTGATTATGTGGAGATATTGGTCTGTTTAAAATATTTCTAAATAATTAAGAATAATTTAAATAGGTTAATTTGCCTTTATTTCATCCCGTAGATACAGTTTGGAATCAAAATGAAATCACTGTCCTGAACTGAGCAAAGTGAAACAAGGAGACTATATTAGGAAATCCTGCTAAATCTAATTATCTATCTCAGAAAATAGTGTTTTTCAAACTGTTCTCTTCTTAATGGCTCATTATATAGGCTTTTTAAAATGAATTTGAATGGCAGTGTATAAATAGTTGAGTCCTTTCAGTCATAAACACTTTTTTCCCGAGAGAAGTAAGATGTGCAGTTCTACCCTTTCTCAGCATTAACAGATGGTAGATGCATTTTTGTTTGCATTTTCTAGGCATAATCTTCAAAGCTAGAAACTTTAGTAAGAAAATGGGAGTTATATGATTTAAAAAACAACTTTGACCTCATACCTGTAAATAACATGAAAGTCACTATTTTCCTTGATGTCTTGCTTTCAAGGCCTGTGGTGAAAAACGGATCCATAATGGTAGTAATTTTGGTAATTGGTAAGTCTAGGAAGGAAGGCACTAAGCCATGAAAGAAAGTTAGAGAAATCTCAGATTTCTTCAAGTGGCATCTTTTCCATTCCTAATTGCATTTGAATTATTATTTTTCACTAATTTTACACTTATGGCATTTTTTCCTGATGTTTTCCTGTGTATAGTGATGGTGGTAGTTAGCAGATCAAGAGATTTGGAATTGGAGACCTGGGTTCAGTCACTGCTTTACCCTTTAGCCTGAGTGACCTTTGGAAAGTCTGTTAATCACTCACAATACCTAAGAGAAGAATTAGGAATAGAATATACTGGAGGAGTGATATGGGCAAAGTGGCAGAATGGGAAATCTCAGAACTCCCTTCCTCCCATGGAGACACAGATTCAACAAAAGTGCACTCAACCATCCCCTCTGTGAGGTATTTGAAAACAGTTTAAGCAGTTTCTTCATCCCAGGTGAATAGGTAACCAGCCGCATCAAAACCTGTAGGAATATTTTTGTCACTTGACGTGGCTCAACACAGCCAGTTTGAGAGCAAACTGTCAGTTCCCAGCCTTTTTGTGGAAAAGGGAAGAGAAGACTGATGTTTTAGGCTGCACAAGTGTCTGGGCTCTATCTTGCTTCAGTCTAAACACTGAAAAGACACTTTGGGGCTACTGAGAATGTAGGAAGTTTTGATTAACATGGAGTCACTCACCGTAGATTCTGTCCCTGGTTCAGTGTGGAACAAGTGAGAGAGAAAGCCCACATCCGAGGATCTCAGGGAGAAAGGAGTTGGAGTGTGTGTTGAGTATTTTAGATTTTCAGAAGGCCACCAAGGGGTTGGTTTCTGTCCCACCTGTCTGGAAGAGCTGATGGGACTCTACACAGTCTAGACTGTGGGAGATGCTAAAAACAAGGGACGTGGCTAGCATAGGGTACGTCAGATGGAGGCTGATACAAAGACAATCGAAAATATAACGTAGGAGCAAACTGCAATTTTGGAGCAGAAGAATACAACAATGAATTTAAAAGATAGGTTCAAGAGTAAACTTTATCAAGCAGAAGGAAGAATATGTGAACTTGAAGATAGTTCATTTGAAATTCTCAGGTCAGAAGAGTAATCTCTCCTCCCCCTGAGCAAAATTAAGAAAGACAAAAGAGTAGACATGTCAACAAGAAGGCAGAGTAGGAGATACTAGCCTTTATCTTCCTAGAAGAAACAATAACTGCCAGCTTTCTTTGACGGTAAATAGCCCTGAGAAATCCATAGAAAAACTGTGGAACAAAAAATGGAAAATATCAGACAAAAAGGATTGCTGGAGTGATCGTACATTCATCTGTAGATGACTAGGGACAAAGAAAAAAGATGGGCGCTACAGATCTCAGCTGCACCGTGAGTATCCCAGTATTCTATGCCTGTATGCAGAGGACCTCAGCAGCCTTTGTAATGAGCACTCAGAGCCCTCATAGGGAAGGTCACGATTTGCAATCCGTGTTGTACAATAATAGTCTATATCTGTGTTTAAAAAATGGAACAATGTTGGCTTCTCAGAAAGGGATACGTGTGCAATAACAGAGGGTGAGAAAACATCTTGGTTTTAAGGGCTGGCTGGTTTTACACAGTGGGTGGTGTGGTAGGAGAAGTCAGTGGGGCCAGACTGGATCAGCAGTTTGGATTTCTTTAGTGTGCCATGAGGAACCACTTAAGACTGGGACAGGGAATTGAGCAGGAAAATAAGCTAGCTTAAAACAGAGGGAGGAGTGATGTTTAATGTTAGGAGATAAAGCAATAAGTCCTGACTTTTTGCTTATGCGTGTTTGTGAATTTTCTGAGAATACATCTCATCTGGAACCATATAACCTATTTTACAATGTTGTTATAAGAATTAACTCAGGCGATTTTTGTAAAAGCACTTTTTATGTTGAAAAACTTCAAATGAATATGTTATTACAGTTGCTATATGGAGTGTGACACAAATGATATTTTTGGAAGAGCATCTGGGTAATGGCATGTCAGATGGAATGCAGGGAGAGGCTGTGGATTAGGAGTTGGTATAGGGTGGCTGTCTCTTCTTGGAACCCTTCAATACTCTTCAGAGCTAATGTTTGTTGAGTACATATGGGGACATGTAGGTCTAGAATTTAGCTTCTACTTTTAATATATGTACAAATCAATTGAGGATCATGTTAAAATGCAGGTTTTGATTAAGAAGCTAAAAATGATGTGTTGGACTTATTATTGTGGTCAACTTGAGCAGAAGTGCCCAGCTGAACTGAGTTGGTGTGTTCTGGGTATAGAAGATCTACCTGAAGATTATTGCCAACACAACATAAAGGAGAAATTGGAGCAGAAGATAGTAGTGGCTGTTTCCCAGGAGAAGCTCTGTTGTGGCTGGTTTCCCTTGTTTGAGAACAGCAAACTTGGCTGTTCTCATCGTAGGAGGAGCTTGGGGCATCGGTGTCATCAGTAATGGTTGCTGTTTGCTTTGGGGAAGCTCTGGTCACCATCTCTGCTGTGAGCATCATATCCTGGCTCCAGTATAGACTTCTTCAGCCTTTTAGCACAGACACAGTCGTACATGGGACGTCGGTGTGGGCTCTCAGCTCTCGATTTGATCTTTCAGGTCTCCAGTGCATAGACAGATGTTCTGCACTCTTCCTACCTTTGGCTTGTGTGTGGATGTTGTAACTTGTCCTGTATTAAGTCTGCTCTCTTGCAAACCATTGACTCTAGAAAAGTACCAAATACAGATGGGGACTGAGACTTCGTTTTTAGTGGGCTTCCAAGTGATCCCAAAGCTGTTAACCCAAGAAACACACTCCGTGTAGCATGGATTCAAAGGAAGGAGAAGATGAGATAGCCAAGACAAAACAGATTGCAGGACATAACTTGCTTTTCTTTAAGTATTCCACAACTCCAGAGAGTCGAAAAACTGCAAAACAGAGCAAGTGTCTTTCAGTGTGACAGCAACGCATATTGAGTCATGTTATATTCAAAGAACATTGTACAATATCAGTCACCTTCTTCTGTTGCTGAGAAAAACTGCCTGAAATACACAATTTGACAGAACCAAGTTTTATGTCCTTCACTGTTTCCAGAGGTTTCAGTTCATGATTGGTTGGCTCTGAGGTAGAAGCATCATGGCGAAAGGCATGGTGGACTGAAGGTGCTCATTTCATCGTGGCCAGAAAGCGGAGCACCAGGCGGAAAGGGGCCCAAGGCAAGATGGAGTTCCCAAGGTTATGGCTCCACGTCCCACCCAGACACATGCGGAAGTATGCTTTGCTGACATCCTGAGCATCTCTCAGGTCAACCAAGTGGACGATCAAGATTAACTGTCACAAATATCTATCTCTTTCCTTACCTTGAGTTATATTAAAGCATCTTCATTCTTTCTATGTTAATTATAATGCAGAGGAGAAAAATATACTCCAAAACAAAGAGGTAAGAATAGTATAGATGCAGGGAAAAATGACATTTCCCCATGATAGTGAAGATGCTTTTATACAAAAAGTAAAAATTAAATTTCCTCTACTTTTTGCAAACTTAATTTTGGGCAAACATCCACACTACTGACAAATTAATTACCTATTAAGTGTTTTGAATTTGAAGTTTACCATGAAAATTGATGGCATTTTTCTTATTGTGGATTTTAGAACTTTCTTTTGAAAGAAAAATATGTCACTGAAAAATGAATTATACTGTCAGTATCTGTATGAGAGTTTAACCTTTCTTATTTTGCTTTGAGTATAAATCATCACAAAGCAATTGGCCTAATTGAACGCTGGCTTTTAGCTAAGCTTCAGTAGTTAAAATTCTGTGGACTTAAACCTGTATTACACTATGCTGACCCAAATAGGCCAGATATATGAAATAATTGTCCATCAAACATCTCTAGAAAATATAATCAACTTTCCTTTAAGACTTCACTGGAGTTTGCATTCAACTAAGCTAAAGTATTTTCTCTGTATTAACAACTCTACAGTGTTTGAGGGAATTAAAGCTATTTTACCATCTTGCTTTCAACTTACACAAAGTTCACAATGCTCAATTGGAAGATTTCTTATCCTTTTAAAATATTTTACTTATCTCAAAGCTGGAGCTGGTTCTATAAATCTTTTCAAGACAACTTAACCTGGATTTCCATGGACTGTACACTATCCGAAATATTTTTTAGATTGCAGAATTCAAATACTTTTGGACAGGTAATCCATAAACATAAAAAATAAAAGTACAAAGCTATTACATAAAAAGTAGGTCTTCCTCTTGATCAGGCTGTCCGGCACATCAGTGTCAATACAAAAATTTCACCAAAGTTTAACAGGTGTAGAAGACATTATTCAAGGTTATTGCAATAGGGAAAGAGGGTAGAAACTGGTCTGAGCTCAAATCTCTTATCTTCATGATAAGAAGTAGATTTACAGCTAGAAGCATGATACCTTGACAAGAGTTAGGCTCCCACCTTTCCACAGAGACTGAGAGACAGAGACACTTCTGCATTTCAAAGTGATGGGTCCCAAGTCCTTCCAAAAGATTGTCTGGGGTTGAATAGAGACTTTTAAAAAGATTGACATCACAAAAGGACAGAAGAATTTTTTCATTACAAGTTTTCTAAAGTAACTGCTCCATGAAAAAGGAATTCAGTGGTCCCAAGTCAGGGAAAAGTCATAGGGTTAGTGAAGCCCATCCAAAGTTTAGACCCGCTTGGTCACCAGTCCTCTCCCTGGAGACAGCTGCCATCAGCTTCTTAGATGGCCCTTAGTGGAGACAATCTGTCCCTATTCAGCACAGCTCTAGTGCATGTTTTCTATCATACAAGCACACTTTCTATAACTTGTAACTTGTTTTTGATACTTTTTAATGTATCTCAAAGATTAACATTAATAGTATTGTTAATACTAAATATTATGAGTATTGCATTTATATTTATAAATAATATTTATCTATAATATTTTCCAGCATTATGAATATAGCAAAATATTTCAATAGTTCTCAATTCATATAAAATTAGGCTGTTTCAAGGCTTTTGGCATGGCTCTTGGTGCTGCACACTGGAGCACTTTGTTCTGTGTGCAGGGAATGTTCCTGTAGAATAAATTGCTGGAAATAGTAAACTGGGTCACAAAGGATGCATTTCAAATTTTGTTAGCTGTTACAAATTGCCTTCCTTAGATATTGTTCAAATTTAGATTCACACCAATCTTTGTGAACACAATGTGTCATAAAATTTTTTGATCTTTGCCCATGTGCTCTTGTGCTTTTAATTTGTGCTTCAGATTAGGAGCAACCATGTTGTCGGTGCACAGACATTCAAACTGTGCAATGCATTCCGTTACTTGACAGGTAGAAATAGCTGTGATTAAATATCCATTGCCGATAGAATTGTGTTGGGAAAAATGTCAAAAATTGTAGAGTGATTAAAAGATACTCTTTTAAAAACAGCTTTAAAATAAGAACATAAGAGACCACCTTGGATAAGGGAAATCTTATGCTTTTGTCTTTTCTAGTCTCTGTGCTTTTCAGCATCATGTTTTCTATACAGGCTATTTTCATATTTTCCTTACATACCGTCTTTTCTGATTCTTGCCTGTGTTATAGAAAGGGTCAGGAGCTTAGAAAATTAGCAGAAAAGGGAGTTTTTGAAAGCGGTAATTAGTGGAAAGTTTACCCCTCATTTTCTTTGCTTCACATGTAAGAAATTTAAAAAGGAAATAGATAAAGACTTTAAGTAAGATCTCCATGAGTTTGTTCTCCCCCATGGTTATTATTTTGTTTAATCTTCAAGACAAGTTTTCAGATAAGTGATGTTATCCCCATATCACATTCATACAGTATAAAGTCAGAGAGGGCCAGCAATTGTACAAGATTACTCAGCTAATGACGGGGCTGGAACTGAGCCTTTCTCCAACCGCAAAGTCCTGCTTCTTCCACACAGAATATTTGCTCTGCCGGTGCCACACACAGAAATAGAGACGGTCAGTTCTTTAAGGTGGGCACTCCATTCTGTTACGTGTATATGTAGATCTCTCCCAAAGCCTCATGTGCTCTTCTGTGGGGCTTTGGGGAGGTAACTGGGTCATGGGGGTGTGATACTCATCAATGGATTCATTTACACTTTGGTGCACTGATGAGTTCATAGCTAAATGTGATGTTGGGAGGTGAAGTCCAGCCAGAATGGGTGAGCCACGGGGGTAGTGGCCGGGAAGGATATAGCTCCCTCCTCTCTCTCTCTCTCTCTTTCTCTCTCTCATTCTCTCTCTCTTTCTGTCTCTCTCTCTGTCTCTGTCTCTCTCTGCCTCACTCTCTCTCTCTCCTGCTGCCATGGTATGAGCTGTTTGTCCCCTGCCATGCTGCTATGCCTGGAGTAGACTATGGACTGAAATCTCTGCAAACTGCGAGACACAGTAAACCCTTCCTCCTTCAAGCTGTGGGTGCCAGGTATTGTGTCTTAGAGATGAGAAAGTAGCTATGATACATCCCGATTCAGGAGGGCCCTTCTGACTTTTGGAAGTTTTTACGCGCACACACACACACGCACACGCACACGCACACACACCATGGAAATTCAAAAGTTGGTACAATATTAAAAAGTAAATAATGTTGATTAAGTGAATTATTTTGAATAGGTGAGAAAATGAATATGGAGACGCCTGCAGCTTGGTGACAGATAAAACTGTTCTGAAAACCCTCAAGTTGCACCCTGTCTTTCTTAGGGAAACCTCAATAGGTGATATCCATAACAGATTACATATTGATTGTGCAGTGACAAAGCTGACTGTTTATTGATTGAATTATTTATTTTTCCCACAGGAAATTTTAAAAATTTCCATAGACGCTTCTCCAAGTAATCATGGAGAATTATGTCCCACGTTGAATTCTCTAGAACATGGTTTCTTTAGAATGTTAACAAGATTGTATGAAAAATGATGGTATGAATATGTGAATTTGAGAAATGATGAGGTAAAAAAGTAGGCAGATTAACTTCTTTAGACTTTAATATCTTAACATATGCTGCATTATTCTGGAGGGATTTGGGAATAGTGAGTTTCCCAACCACATTTATCCATAGAACTTCCCTTAATTGAGCATCCTCTGGGACTAATGGATAGGAGGCCACTGAGAATTGTTGGCATACACATCTCAGTCAGTGAACACAAATAGGGGGTCGCAATATGAGTACAAAGACATGATCCAGTTTATACCATGATCTTACATTTGTTGACTTCTGAAGCATAGAGTGCCTGCAATTTTTCAAGTTCTACAGAAAACACAGAAATCTACTGTGAACAGAGTCAAGCACGGTAGCACATGCCTGTAATCCCAGCACTCAGAAGGTTGAGGCAGGAGGATCACTGTGAGTTTAAGGCCAGCCAGGGCTACATAGTGAGTTCAAGGTCAGCCTGAATTACATAGTGAGACCTTGTCTCAAAAAAACCCAAACAAACAAACCAGCAACTCTCGTATGGGGGTAGGTGGTCAGAGTAAAACTAATTATGAGAAATGAAGTAAGTATAAAACTAGCAAAATGAAAATAAGAAAAATGGAGACATTTATTGAATCATCAGTTTTTTTAAGTATGAAATATGTATTTACAAATTGCATGGATTTTGTACTGATGTGATCACCGTAACAGTTAAATGTACTGAACTAAGAGGCATCTGTAAGGTAGAAGAAAATGCCTCCGCCGAAGACAGGCTGTAGTACATTAGCCAAACAATGTCTTAGTAAGACACATCTTCCATTTGCATACTTAAAAATACTTATAAATTATACCCAAGAAATAGAATACATGGAAACTCATTTTAGGAACAGATGTTACTTTAAATTTTTTTATGAGTACATATTTGCAGTACATAATGATTATATTCCTTGTGAAGAGTTGGTACATGTACTTAACACACTTAATTCCTTTTTCCATCTCTTTTCCCTCTCTCCTCCTCCTCCCTCCATCTCTTGATCCCCTTCACATTTGAGAAAGATCTCTCTCTCTATGTCCTATTATCTATCTTTCGTTTTGTACCTTATTTATAGTCTGGGTTTCTCATGTAAGAGAAACCATGCATATTCCAGCTTGTGTGTCTGATTTGTTTCACTTAGTATTGTGGTCTCAAGGTACATTCATTTTCCTAAAAATGGCTTAAGTTTATTGTTCTTTAAGGCAGCGTAACACTAAAGTGTGTTAGTCAAATTTTTGTTTATTAAATTTTAGATGCACTAATGGAAGTGCTGGCCACAGGAAATCATTCGTGGTCCTTTAGTAAACTAAGGGACTCCTTTGAGATCTGAAATTTATTTCTGAATTCATTAGGTTTGGGTTTACCTTTTTTCTAGTGAATTTAGTTAACTTAAATTGAACCATAGAGTTTTGTTATAATAGTTTCTTGATTTTTGATGATTAATGTGTCCACAGGTAACTGAACACTTTATTTTGAGCATTAAATTTGTAGTTGACCTTTCTGAATTAAAAGCTGAATTCAAGTACCTACTGAAAATGACTTACTTGAATTTGTTGGGGAAAAATGTCTCACTGGAGTATGGACTGCACTATCAGATATTTACTCTGAAATATACAGTGTGTGTTGCTGTTTCTTTGGGAATAAGCATTGCAAAGTGATGAGGTTTTCTCGTCTTTACTCCAGTGGTAATAACTGTTCTATAGTTGACATTTTCTGAAATATGCTTGTCCATGCCATTGACTGGTAGCTAGCTGTACTTCCTAAAAATTGCTTTAAGCTTCTTAAAAACTGTCTTGCATTCATTCTCAAACTACTAAAGTCGTAATTGCCAAATAGTTTACCCTTAGAAATAAGCACTAATAGCAAGGGAGAAGATAGGCACTTCTGCTGGATGAAAACATAGTGGCAACCTACAGTGAAAAATTAAAATGAGCTTTTGATACACCCAAGTTTGGTGTACTTTCAACTTATTTATTCTTTAACACTAAAATAATGTATGCAAAATATGAATATTGAACACTTTGGGGTGTTATATTTTACATTTCATTAACTTTATTACTAATCCATTTGGATAGAATAACAGAAAAAAGAGAAATATCATTTTCTCATTTATGTGCCTTGTCATCTCATTTTATTCTAAAAAAATGCAATCATTTACAGCATGCTTTTGGGTGTTATATAAATATTTAAACAAGATTGTATTAGTTACTCTTCTAGAGTAAATGGTTTGCAAGAGAGCAGATTTAATGCAGGGCAAATATGAGTTACAACATACACACACTCAATCCAAATATAAGAAGGGTGCAGAACATCTATCTACGCATTGCAGACCTGAAAGATCCAATCAAGGGCTGGGAGCCCACGGCACTGTCCCATGTCTGCACTAGAAGGCTAAAGAAACCTGTACAGGATATGATGCTTGCAGCAGAGATGAAGACAGTGCTGCTCCAAAGTGAATCGCAGCTGTCCCTGAGGACAGCAATCCATCCCCTCACCCCCACACCCCGCCACTCCTCCTGTGAGGAAAACAGCCAAATTCATTTCAGGGAAACCAGCCCCAACAGAGCTTCTCCTGGGAAACAGCCGGTTGCTGTCTTCTGCTCCCGTTCTCCTTTATTTTGTGTCGGCAGCAATCCTCAGGTGGAGCCTCCAAGCCCAGAACCACCACAACTCAGTTCAGCTGGGCGCTCCTGCTCAAGCTGACCAGAATAGTAAGTCCACCACGAAGACAACTTTTTCTCTTATATTTTTCATTTTAAATAGTTGATAATGCAGAGCATTTTTCACACTTAGTGTTTATTCTAGGGATAACTAATAAATAATCTACTTTAATAGTCCAAAACTATGAAAGCAGCCTGCGAGTGCACACTGCAGATGTGGTGGTGGAGGGAGATGTGAACGTCCTTCTCATGAATTGTTCCAAGTGAAGCTGGGAGCACAGAGAAAGAAATGTGCTCTCACATAATGAGTAACACAGAGATTTGGTGCACATAGAGAATTCTGACTTATGCAAACTGGTTTTGCCTCCACAATTTTTAATTGTTTCTAGAACAATCCACAAGATAGAGGAGCTTGTATTATACCCATTATACTGACTTCTCTTTCAGCTCTAATAATCTTCCATGTTCAAAAGTGGTATTTTGGTTCAGGACTGTCATGCTTCCCACACTGGCATAGTAATAACCCCCCATTCCAGAGCCCCTGGGTTGGATCTCTTCCCACTGCCAGTTGCCATCAAAGTAATCTTTTTAATCCAGGGTCCTGAGTATGGTGTAACTTTTCTCTGAAACTTTTACTTATTTTCTTTCCATCTGTATTAGTCATAAAATTCCTTGACTCCTGTGACTCTGATATTATCTTATTGGCTAAGTAGTTTAAGATACTCAAAACTCATTAGAGATTGCCCATTTTCTTCTCTGTTCAAAGAAAGATAAGAACAGAAACATAGTCAAATATGAAGCTATGTAAATAAACAAAATCGTACTGTAATATTTTAAAAAGGAAAATAGCCAAAAATGATTACAAGAGTATTTCATACTTAATGAAAAAGACTTGCAAGCATACTTCTATTTAGGGAAAGTTTAAAATATAATATTCAATAACTCAATGTTTGCAGCCTTCTTGAATGTTGACTGATAGGCTTTGGCCTGCTAATGAAATTCCTGATATTTTAGTGAATTATAACTGATAAAAGGAGAATAACGAAATTGAGAGTGAAATTAAGTGGAACAGATTACACTGGAGATAAAGTTACATTCCTCATAAAAGATATCTGATGACAAAGTAATTACCAAATAATTATATAGTCAATTGTATATTTTTATCTCTACCAGTGGAAAAAACTTATTTGATGATTAGCTTTAAACATTGCTAAATAAACTTTCAGTACAATTAAACTGCCTGTCAAAAACAGATTTCAAAAAATTGTAAACCAGAATTATCTGCTAGAAGAATGAGAATGGATTTATTATCTTAATTTCACTTCTGTAAGTTTCAAACTCCACCAGATTACTTTCATTACTGATATGATTTTGTAATTTGAATACATAAAGATATTTAGCTGTCAATGGTATAGCCAAGAGTTTACCAGCTTTACATTTCTAAAGCTGGTGGGACCCCCCTTTCTCTCTCTCTCTTTCTCTCTCTCTCTCATTCTTTCTCATCTTGTATACTAACTAAAATAATTTTTACAAAAATCTAAATTCAGAACAAGAGGACTCAATCAATTCTAGTGCTAGACTCAGTGGTTTCAATGATATAAATACATACCAGGCTACTTGCTTACACTTCTCCCTTAGTTCTTTAACAACAGGTGGTCTTCAGACATCCATCACTTGCAGATGCTCAGTCAATACCTTCACAATTACATGTCCTATGCTTTCTAGCTCAATTGGAGCCCTTCTCCACTACCAGTTCTCTTTGTGCCCTCTTCACACATTTCTAGCCATGTTCTCTGCAATAGACACTAACTATTCTTCATGCCACAGATGACTTCCCTCTCCCAATGTTGCCAATAGGAGAACATGGTCACCAAACAGGTTTGGTGCTATGGTTTGTATCCTGCTGTCCCCTCGAGGCCTCATTGCTCATAGGTGTGATTTTGGGAGGTGACTGTATTGTGTGATACTCACCACTAGATTGGTCTGCTGGTGGGTTCATAGCTAGGTGTAATGTTGGTAGGTGAAGCCTGGTAAGAAGAGCTGGGTAACTGTAGGTGTGGCCTGGAATGGTATATGGATCCCCCACATACACCTCCCTTGATTCCTCGCTGCTTCCTGCCTGCCATGCTGTGAACTGTTTCTGCTTGGCCATGCCAGCCTGCCTTGGAAGCCGACTATGGAACCTCCACACACTGTGAGCCAAGATGAAGCTGTTCTCCTTTAACTTGTGGTGTCAGAGATTTTGTCCCAGCAATGAGAAAGTAACTAAGACAGATCTTGGTACTGCGGTGGGGTCCTTGCTGTGATGCTATGCAAACATGTGGTTCAGAAGTGTTTGGAACTGGCTTGTGGGAGGAGTTTGGAACAGTTTGGAGATCCTGGCCAGAGGAGCCTCCCTTTTTAAAATGCTAAAAACTGAGTTTGGTGAAAGATTCTGGTCAGAGCTCAGAAGACCAGAATGCTGATCAAAATGAGCCTGGTAAACACTAGACTCAAGAAATCTCATTGAAGAACAAGGACGCCATTGGTAGTTGGACTCCAGCCCATGTTTATTATGCTCTGGCAGAAAATTTGTCTGGATTTTGCTCCTGAAACATTGCTGGGAACTGAGATTAAGAGCAGTGGGCTAATTAATCTGGTGGAAGAGATTTCAAGGTACTCTAATGTTGAGGCGGTGGCATGGCTACTGTTGGGGGCTTTCATCCAGCTGTACCTTGAGAACCAAGAGTAAATGGCCTAGAAGAATGATTTAAAAAGTTTTGAGTTTGGCCAAAGGGAAGTTCTGGTAAAGTTGGGGCCTCCAAAGATGAAACAGAAGAGAACTTTGTTGCTGAAAAGATTAGCACTAAAAAGCCATGTACTTTGGTACAAGACAATAGAAAAGATGGCCTGAGGGTGCCCTGAGAACCAGCAGGGCTCCACACTTTGCAAGCTCAAAATTACAAAGGTTAATTTTGCTTTGAGAAGAGAGCTCCAGGGCACCATGCTTCAGAATGGGTACAGCCTGCACCGAATGGGAATTGATTCACCAGGATTTGGTTCACCATGCTCAGCTGTCTAGGCACTCAAAGGCCTCTGAAGTTATCAGCTAGATGGAAAAGGGTTTGGCTACTGCTCCAGCTGTCGCAGACCCTGGCATCATCCACATGATGCTGGTTTTACAGGCATGCAGAATGCAGGAGTTGTGGGACCAGGGAGGCTTCCACCCAGATTTCAGAGGAAGACCTGGGGGGCCAGACAGTGTGTCCTTGAGACGGCAGTGTGAAAAACTCTGAGTGTGAAGCAGAAATGCTGTGGAGATCTCAGAAACCTGCAGAAGCTAGGAATGTGGATCATCCGAGGAAAGCTACAAGTAGTGAGCCAACCCGGCCCATAAGAGAGGCCGTGAGGGCTACAACCACTGGCAATGCCTTTGCAAGGGGCCATCTGAGCCCTTTGGAGTTCGCGTCTTATTACAGATTGCCCCGGGTGCTGGACATGGAACTATGGGATTTAATGTTTGCTCTGGTGGATTTCGGTCTTATTTTGGCCTCATTCCTTTTTATCACCCTATTTCTCCCTTTTGAAATAAGATGTTTGCCATGTGCCTTTGCATGTTGGCAATGTTTAACTTTCTTTTCATTTTTACAGGAGCTGTGGGCACAGAGTTTGCCATAAATCACAGGGGAGACTTTGAACTTGGACATTTCAGCAATGCTGCAACTGTTAGGATTTGGGGCAACTCTTAGAGATGGACTAAATGCATTTTGCATAAAGGGATACACATGAGTCTTTTGGGGGGTCAGGGGCAGAGTGTCGTATTTTGTGTCTGGTTGTGCCCTGAAACTTCATGTGCTCACAGGTTGAATTTTCAGGAGGTGACTGGATGACTGACTTGTGAAACTCCTCACTGAATCAGTCTACTGATGAGTTTAGAGCTGGGTGTAATATTGGAAGGTGAAGCCTGGTGGGAAGTGGTGGGTCATGGTGGGCATGGCCTGGAAGGAGATATACCTATGTATATAGCCCTTCTCCTCCCTTGATCCTCCTTCGAGGTTCCTGCCTGCTGTGCTGTGAACTGTTTCTCCTCTGCCATGTCCATCTGCCTGTCATCCTGCCTTGGAAGCAGCCGACTATGGACTGAAACCTCTACAAACTGTGAGCCAAAATAAACCTCTCCTCCTTTAACTTGTGGATTTTGGGTATTTTATCTAGCAATAAAAAGTAAGACACTAAGACTCTAACTTTGGTTTTACGCTTACATACAACACTCTGGCTTCCTTCCCTTCTGTAGAAGGAAGAACAGGAATGAATTGTATTTTTCCAGTTTATTTGTTCCATTCTTCCTCAATGCACTAGACAGAAGAAGGGTCTCTGAATGATGTCAAGCACTTCATTTCTGGAACTTGTAAATGCTTTTTCTCGCATGGAAGATGTGATTAAGGCTTTTGAGCTGGGAATATTATCCTGCATTATCTTCATGGGCCCAGTTTAATAATGAGGGTCCACAGAAGAGGGAAACTAGCCTGCATGGTGGAACATGTCTGTAATCTCAGCACTCTTGGAGGCTGAGGCAGGAAAATTTCAAGTCCTGGGCAACTTAGTGAGCCACTGTCTCAAAATAAAAAAAAAAATAAAGGTCTGGATACATAGGTCAGTACAAAGGGCCTGGGATAAGTCCCCAGTATCAGCGGAAAAGAGGAAGGTGGATGGTCAGAGGATATGTCAAGGAAACAGAAGGGTTAGGGGCATGGAGAGACTTGAAAATTTGAAAGTGCTATATTTCTGGTTTCGAAGATGGAAAATGCAGTCATAAACCTAGGAATGGGGGCATCCTCTAGAACCTGTAGAATACATGCCTATTGATTCAACCTTATAACCTCCAGAAAAGAATGAAGTCCTGCTGACATCTGTATTTTACCCCATAAAACCCATTTCAGGCTTCTGATCTCCAAAAGTATAAGAAAATAAATTTGTGCTTTGTAAAGTACCAAGTTTTTTTTGGCAATTTGTTACAGTAGCAGTAGAAAACTGATACAACAATATGTTAGTTCTCATCACTTAGACAAGAATTTTATCCCGCACTCTTCTCCATTTTCTTTGTCAGCAATTTTGGCTATTGTTTTTAGCCTCTTGAACTTTTTCTAAAAAAGAACCCTTCCATTAATCCCCTGCTGAAACTATAGCCTTTATAACTCTGTTTCTTTTTGGCATAATTTTTATGAAAAAGAAAGTTGATATATTTCAGACCTGCTTCTCAAACCTTCGTACTCTGGTCTCTAGCTCTTCTCTGAATGGCTTTTCTGATTTCTACAGAAGTTTCCTCCCATTAGTCAAATTCAGCTGAGCTCTCCTTTCATCTGTCTCTCACGTGGATTTTATTATCATTTTCATTATTCTTTTGTAAATTTTTCACAGACACTGTTTTTCTATGGCCACCCTATATATGTTGAAAAATGACCAAGACCCTACATTTGATCCCTTTCCTTTACTTTCCACATCAATCTTACGTTATACTATCTACTCTCGTGGTTTTAATTGCGTTACAGTGAGCAATTCCTAATCCTCTTGTCTTACCTTTGCTCTTGAATTCTAGATATATTTGCCTCTAGACACATCTGCCTATATGTTCCCTAGATAGATTCTCTTCACTTTCATGTTCCATAGAAGAAACAATCTAATATTTCTACTCTACTGACTTCTCTTTCTACTGTACATGGTTAAGTCTATTTCACTAATAGCAATCAAATTAATCTGTACATCTCACAATGCCCCCAACATTTGAAAAGTAACCCTATCTTTTCTCTAGAAAAGTATTTTTAAAAATAGAGTGACTTGTCCTCCTCTGCCCAATTTTCTTTACCTCCAAACCAATCCTCATCCTGAACTGGCAGATTTCTAAAGTTAAATCTGATTATGTATAAGCTTTGTTTACAGATTACATACTTCTATATCTCCGTTGCCAAATGATAAAGAACATGTCCCTTAATGTCTGTTCTGTTCGTCTGGCTAATTTCTCAACAATCTTCCTTTCCATATCAAGTATCTGATGCTCCGAGCATATTGAGCAGGTCTTCGTTGATTTTTAAGATTCTGCATATTTGAGGTGTGATCAACAAATATGACAAATATGGCCAAATGTTTAAATTTTTAAAAAATTTACTATAGTAAAAGATACATTGCTATGAGTCTCACCCAGATATCCCTCCCTTCTTTGAACACACTTATCACATCATGCTTGCCACTTTCTGAAGCAGTTCTGGAAGTCTACTTCCCTGAGTGTCTTTTGCTGCACTGTTGTGGGGTGTCTCAATGTCTACAGCTGATCCAAAACATTTACCTTGTGTGGTCATTTTGACTCAGAAGAACAGCCCCAAATCTCACAGTGCTGAGGATGATGAATAAAGTGTAGATACACCCTAATGTTTCTATGAGATTTCCTTTCTTTTGTATGGCACTTGGCAACAGCATTCACCATGTTTTTGATCCTACCTTTTGAATTAATTCATGAAAGAAATATTACAGAACTGCTTCAGAAAATAGCAAGAATGAATGATGGGGTAATCATGTTTGAAATAAATGAGAGTGTTTTGAGGAGGACTAATGTGTTTTTTATTGTAATATTTTAAAAAAATTTAAACATTCATCATATATTTTGATCATATCACATAAATAAGAGCCCATTACTTGTCCTTTTGGTGACTGACTTATTTTACTTAACACAATGTCCTCCGAGTTCATCCAATTTGTTGCAAATAACGGATTTCTCTATGTGTAAGGTTCAATAGTATTCCACTTTGTATACATACTGCATTTTATTTATTCATTAATCCACTAATGGACATTTAAATTGATTTGATATTATTTCCATTATGAATTAATGCTATACTAAATAGGGAAGTGAAGACATATATTTAGTGTCCTGCTTTTATTTTCATTTGTATATGTATCCAGTGGTGGGATTGTAATACTGTTGGACGGAATACAAATTAGTAAATGAAACCAGGATGAAAAACAGTATGGAGATTTTAAAAATTTGTATTAGTACATGTATGCAATACATAATGTTTGCATTCCTTTTTTGGAGTTGGTATATGTACATAGCACATCTTAATTCCATTTTTCATCCTCTTTTTATTCTATCCCTCCCCTTCCCATTTGAGAAACACCTATTTCCCTGCTTTCTATTATTTATTTTTTATTTTGTTCTTTATTCGTAATTTGGAGATTTTTGAAAAAATAAAAAAAAGAGCTATCACATAATTTTGCTCAATACTAATTTGTTTGTCTGTATAAAGGTTTTACAAAATTTTTGTTAACTTTATTCTTAGGTACATATTTTTATTGTTATTTCTATAAATGTTGGTCTAGCTAGTTTACTTCTACCATAGAAAATTCTGTGCAAGGAAATTGAAAAACACTATTTTTTGTAATTGCAAGAATAACTGGATCTGAACTATGTGTTCATTGAGCAGACACAGTAAAAATAAATTTCTCTATCTGCACAATGAAATATTGTACTTAGATGGGAGTGAATGCAAAAGTATACACAACAATACAGGGAACTCTTAACATAATGTTGGTGAAAAATTTAAAAAAATCAAGTTTCATGGAGCTGTATACATCATTTTATAAGTTTAAAATTAAGCAAACCAAATATCTAACATTTTAGTAATGTTTACATATATAGAAAAAGTGATAAAGAGCAGAGAATGCTGCCTAATATCACATCACATATATATAGAAGCTATTAAACTATGAAACAATGTGGGAACAAAACACTTAGATAGTTTCCATATGTGGGCTAATATGAATAATGTTACAATAAACAAGGGGGTACAGGTATCTCTTTGGGACACTGATTTAATTTCTTTGGATAAATACTGAGACATGGAATCGTTAGGTCATATGGTCATTCTACTTTAATTTTTTTGAGAAATATAAATAATATCTATAATGTTGGTACTCAATTTACATTTATGTCAGTGAATTAATATATTCCCACCTGCTTAAACCACCGGTGGTACATGCCTAACTGTCCCATTGGGTGGCTCGACTCCCTGGTGGTACAAATGTATCTAAGCAGTTTTATTGGTCTTTTTTCTAAAAAAATTAATAAAAAGTCTATGAATGGACCCAGTCTAGTTAATTGCTTGAATTTTACAAATTACTGCCCAAGTATAAATATTAATCAATACTATTCTTATCAATTAAAATTGCTACAATGATCAACAAATGTATTTATTTCATTAAATTAAAAGAAATGTATTTATATTTGAGAGTTTCTTTAAAACATTTTATACGTAAAGGCAGTCGCTTTGTGCACGGTGTGCAAAACTTCATAACACATTTGAGGATTTTTTTGCAGCCACAGCAGGCCCATTCGTTCAGTCATACGGGCACCATTGGTGGCTCAAGGTGGTGTGAAGATGGAACTCAAATCAGAGCCCTGGCAGCGAGACACAGGAATCACACCTCGTCATGAGTGTGTAAAGGGTTTCAATTTTCCCACACCCTTGCCAACACTGTCTCCTTCCTTTTTGATAATAGTCATTCTAACAGGTATAAAGTAATATTTTTCTGGGATTTTAATTCCATTTTCTGAAGATTAGTGATACTGACTACATTTTACAATATTTGTTGACTCTTTGTATGAATATATTATTTGTACAATGTCTCTTTAGTATTTAGTTTCTTTGCTGACTTTTATTCAGGGCATTATGTTTTTGTTTGTTTGTTTGCAAGTGAGTTGTGTCTTAGTCACTTTCTTGTTGCTGGGACATAATACCAAGCGCTTAAAAGAGGCGAGGTTTATTTTTGGTTATGGTCTGTAGTAGTTACCTTTCTAGAGCCAATGGTTTGCAAGAGAGCAGATTTAATACAGGACATTTACAAGTTACAACACTCACCCATAAGCCAAATGCAGGAACAGTGCCGAATGTTTATCTATTCACTGGAGACCCAGTCGTCCAAATAGGTAAAAAGGGCCAGTAGGATCATAAAACAGCACTTGCATTTTTAATGGGAAATTATTGTTAGCCATTTTGTTTCATTTGTTCTTACTCTAACTCCTACTTGATTGTCCAGGTAAGCAGCATGTGATAGAATAAAAATACAGTCTGCATACTCTGCAAAGCAAAGAGTGAATATTGAAGGCCAAACAAATATACGGGGAATTTTTCTTAAGGTAGAATTTTCATTGCCCTTAAATGGAAGGGGAAACCTGGGTTGGGCAGATTGTGTGCTTCCTCCAGTATTTTGAAGATATTACCTGTGAAGAAACTAAGATTACTATGGGAAAGCAGAGTTTACGAGGGCTCTTTTTATTTTTAAAAAGTTTCAAATAAATCAAGCAGACATCATTGTTTATCAAACACCCATTGTGTGCAAGATGTTAAAACACTTTTGTACAAATGCATAATGATTCACCACATACTCTCCTTTGAGGAAATTACAATCCCAACAATGGCCAGTATCAAAAATGTGATGTGATCTTGCGAAACTGAGCTTGTTTTTCTACCTGAATCCAAACCAGTAAGTCAGAAGAGTGTCTTTAATTGGGTTTATCTTACTTCTCTTTGTCCAAAAGCATTTATGGGACCTCTTTGGAGTGGTTCACTCTAAACAATCCTTTAAAAATGTAATTTCATTTCCACTTGATTCAATGAATGAGAAATACAGAAAATCATATCCAGCTACGATAAGAAAGGGGAATGCACAGAAACGCTCAGTCTGAATGCTCTGGGAGGTGTGGACTCCTGATTCCCGATGGTCTCCTACTGAATTTCATTCTTACAGGTTCTTTCCTGCTGTTCTCACCCATTACAGGGTAGCAAGTTCTCTCTTGGCACTCACTGCCGCCTTTGTGGCACTTTCTGACCTATCTTGATTTTTTTTTCCCAAATAGAACTTAAGCAAAAATGAGAACAAATGTGGATAGAACACAGCGAGTGGAGGTGGAGAAGATGTTGACCTCCCTTCCCTCTCCTCCTTCCCCTCCCCAAATATGTCTCTGTGGGAATACTTGCAGTAGGCAACATTTGGCAAGAATTTATTAATCCTTTATACTATTGAATAGTATCATTTCGATCTTGTCTTATCTCTTTAACTTTGCATTAGTTTCTTGTTGCTGCTATACTAAATCACTGAAACGTTAATTTATGGTCTCCCAATTCTGTAGGTCCGAAGTCCAGGTTGGCTTGATCTCTACTCTGGGTTTCACAGGGTTGAAGCCAAAATGTCAGTTGTCCTGGGCTGTCCTTGGGACACTTAAGGAAAACTCCTGTCCACACTCAATCAATTGTGATTAGGAGGACTAAGGTGCCCATTTCCTTGTGGGCTGTCAGTCAGGGCTGCCCTGGTTCGTGGACCTCTTTGCTTTTGAAGCCAAAAATTTTTTCAGGCTTTCTTATAACATCCCCCTTTTCTTCATCTAGTTGAAGATCAACGTTTGTTTTAAATGACTCATGTGATTAGATGGCGCTCACCCAGATGATCCAGGACAATCTCCCTATTGTAGTGTCAGTATACTTAGTTACATTTGCTAAGTCCCCTTGGGACACTACTTGAAGTATTTATGGGTTGTAAGGAGGACATGGATGTTTTGGAAAGTGTTATTTTGACTACAGTAAACCTCGATTATGAACTTCAGCTCTCCTTTCTTTTTCTACTCCCTCTCCTCACTATGAAAATTGCCATTCATACATTCTGAATCCCTAGACAGATTAAATAAACTCCTTATACTGACCACATGCCTCTGTTTCTTTTACTTCAAGGCCCTTCTTTCTTAAGGTAGAAGTATCCTTATTTTGGGGGACATGGTATCTGTTTTAGTGTTTTTTTTGTGTGTGTGCTATTATAACAGAAAAACACAGACTGTAATTTACAAAGAACAAGGATTTTATTTTTTACAGTTCTGGAGCATGTGAGATCTAATATCAAGGTGCCGGCATCTGGTGAGGGTCAGCTCACTGTCTTACCCCATGGCGAAAGGGAGAAGGGCAGGAGAGCAACAGCGAGACAAAAAGAAACAAAAGGGGGCTACATTTGCGTCTGTAATGAGCCCACTTTCTGACACCCACTCACTCCTATGAGAATGACATTAATGCACTCATGAGGCCTAATCACTCACCTTCCAACACTGCGGCATTGACGATTACGTTTCCAACACATACATTTCTGGAGATCTGTTCATACCATAACAGGGCCTCTCTGGCTCCCTTTTAGCACTGTGAGCCTTTTCTAAGAATATGCATCACAATTACCTTTTCACTTCCCTCTCCCAGAAGGTCATAGCTCCAACTGTAATAAAAGAAAGTATTTTAATTCATCACCTGGCTAGTACCTGCAATAAAGTAAGTAGTTAAGGAAAGTTTTTTGGATGAGCACATGACTAACCAACCATGTTGCAAGCTGTTATTCATTTCTTGAATCAGTCTTGTGTTCCTTAAGAGAGTGGTTTTGTCCTGTGTATATGTGTCTCTGGTGCCCAATACAGCACTTAACACCTTTGGTGGTTCAATAGAAGTTTTCTGATGGTTGAAGTACAGGAAAAGCCATTTGATTTTTGATGCAATAGTCAACTAGTAAATCAAATGTAATAAATTTATAGATTTCATGTTAATAAACAGAGTTATTGGACATTCAGAATGTGTGTTTAGTGTTCATGAATTTAAACTTAGTAGAGCTAGAGAACTTAAAGTCTATGTTTCTACTTTGTTATTAATTCAACACTTTGGGTCTGGGTGTAAGTCATCTCTCTTTATAATGAATAAATCCGCTTTTGTTCATATTCTCTGGGCCTTCAATTGTTTCTAGTTTATATCCCAAGAAGGATTTTAGGTTGGCTGGTTTGTCTTATTTATGTTTAAATATGAAGCAATGCACAGTGGATCTATTCGATTATAGAATTCTGCTTTAGCCAAATTGTTCACATCTCATGGGTATATTTTTGAAGTGATTGGAGTTACTCCATTTATAGAGTAAACTTTCTTTTATCTTGCTTGAACAATCTTAACTAATAGTTCGACACCCTTTCAGGTAGCATATTATTTATAATCATTGGATGCCATAGATGATTCTATATTGCTTTCTGAATGAGTACAGCTCTGTGATCTTTGTATAACTGATATTGATTTTCTCTGGGTCGTATCTGTGAAACTCAGAGAACCATATATTATAGAGACGTGTGAACACTGCCATAATAAAATTATATACTATACTTAAAAGCATATTTCATTACTAACTACATAGGTATGACAGAAATGAAAGGAGAACAGGGACTTTCAAGCTGTTCTGATTTACTCACTCAGTGGAGAATGGAAACAACACGAAGAATAAGCAAAGGGATTGGGAGAAAACATCATGGATACCATGAGTAAGGGCAGAGCTTCCTCAAATTTAGACAAGCAGAGTTTCCTTTTCTGAGAAAAGTGGGAGGCAGCAGGAGACAGACATTTTGGTGATCTGCAGGGGTTTTCCTGAACTTTGCACCCTAGGCCAAGCTATAAAGAGGACAAAATGACAGCTGGATTTCTGCATGCTGAGAACAATGAGTTTCTGTTCTCAGTTTTATTGGATGGAGATTCTGAAGGCTGTCATACCTCAAAGAAAAAAGATGGAGGGTCCCAGAGGTTCCTGCACCCAATGTGGACTGGGAACATTTTAAAGAGTCCACTCCATCATTAGTGTTAGAAGACGTCAAGGCCTCTGGGCTAGAATAGTGGATATAAGGAAGTGGGGCCTTAAAGTCAAACTAAAAGAATAGCTAACAGACATATACATCTAACAGTGGAGAACATAATTTAAAGGCAATTTTGTCCAGCAAGCATCAAGATTGTGGTGAATCCTTATGCCATCCCCCTGCTTCACGACTTGAACTATGGAAGACTTTGTTTAGATGCAGCTTGGCGGGAGTGGAGAAGGGAATATACAATATACTGAGGCTAAATTTCTACTAATTCAGTGGAATAAAAGTTAAGGTACCTTACAATAATAAATAAATATATATAATATTGTATTTCTTGAACATATAAATCTGACTCCCTTTAAAAACTGTAGTCCAATTATTTTATTTAATTTTCCCGTTGTTCACAAAGGAGTGGAAGATAGATTTCTGAATTTAATGTGCTTTCCATGACATTATACTGATGCAATGACTAGCTATAAAGTAAAGCTAGCTACAAATTGTAATATAGCCACATCTTAGGAACCTCTTGGATGACTCTATATTGTCTTAGCATTATGAACATTGAATGTTTTCAATATAACTTCACCTGTCTAATACCTCTTAGCAAGTTGCTGACCAGACCATATTAGGAAATGGCCCAAGAACGCAATTTACATTTAACATTTACTTTTATAGATGTGGCTAGGAGAAGTAAGGTAGATGCTTTACTTCAATAAAATTTTTACTTATATGTGTCTAAAAACAAAGTCTAGGAAGACTTTGCTTTCTCAAAGTAATTTTATAGTCAGAAAACATGCATGATTACTAAAAAAATTAATAGGTGATCCCATTTCATTAACCTACGTGGACTCAAGGAAAATGTAGTTCCAAACAACTGCCTCAGAGGAGAAATTCCTCCTTCCAGCTGAGTCAAGAGAGAGGCGTAGCTAAAGCTGCCTGGGAAAATAGACATGATCTGTTAATTACAAAAAGATGCGAGGGCTGGGGATTTAGTTCAGTGATTAGAGTGCTGGCCTTGCAAGTACAAGGACCCAAGTTTGATCCCCAGCACCAAAAAAAAAAAAAAAAAAAAAAAAAAAAAAAAAGATGCGACTTCTCTAGAGAGTGGCCTAAATCTGATGTTAGCCTGGGGCAAAAGATCTCAATACTGCCTCTCAGGACCCAGATGTAGAAGTTCTCTCAAGTTTCCTTGAGATTTAGACAGTATACAATAAAGGAAGCCAAGAGGACCTGGTGCTATCATATCTTTTCATGATAGCCCATACCACGTCTCTCAGGCATGGTATATGTTTTTCTTTTCTTTTTTTCTTTTCTTTTCTTTCTTTAATTTTTTCTTTGTTTGGCTCAACATCTCTCAATCTCCATTTTGCCTTTTAAAAAACTTTGTCACTACTTTTGACTTGTTTCACTCAATTCTTTTATTGAGGTGGGAAGAACCTGGACTCTAACTCTAGAAGGAAGGGCGAACAATCCAGAACCTGGTAACGTTAATTTGGAACATAACTCCCTGATAACCCAATGATCTGTGCCCTGACATCACTTTCTACAGTGTTCCCAGAAAGTTAAAAGAGCAATATACTGAATTGCCAATCTTTGTCTTGTCACCGTGTGGGAAAGTACTATACAAATGTGAACTTCTAATTGTGGCTGTGATTTGTCTTATGTGTCAAATCACAACGCTAGAGCTTTTTAGATTCTGTCTGAGCAAATGCAGTCTGAAAACCTTAGGAATCTTTTAAGAGGAAACTCTGAATAACTACTGTAAATGTTTTCAACACAGGCAAGCTTTAAGAATCCCTAGAAAAACACGCACCAAGATTTGAATCTATGAACTTGAAATAGCTTCTATTTCAATAAAAAATAGACAATCATATTATGTATATTTGTGACTTTGAGGGATGTTCCCAACTAAATGTAGAGCTTCCTTTACTGTTTAATCTGTGTGTATAAGCGTATTGTGATTATGCCAACATGAAAAAACATGCATTTACATTGTATACATTTTAAAAAATGTAAAACTTTTGAGGTTTCTTTTGTCACTTTTACAGCAATGTCAGCTTCATTTATCTCCAAATACTAAAAATATCGAGACACTAAAAAATTACTAAGATTGTGCTTGAAATATTAGTTTGGGCTCTTACTTGGTCTGTCTGTGTCAGCCGACATACAAAATTTTACCTAACTTTGGATAAAACATCCTTTAGTTCTTTTGATCACTGGGGCTGTTAGTTCTTCCAGTTGTATATTGTTACTAGCTGTGTATAAATTGGTGTCAGTTTGTGAGAGCATATCTTGAATTATTTTTGCCTTATCATATGAGGAAAAAAGAACTTTTAAAAGGTAAGTGAAATACATTCTAAGTCTTATTTCTTTAATTTTAATGGTGCTGAAGATTGAACCTGGAGCCTCCCACTTGCTAGGCAAATGCTGTCTTGCTGAGGTACATCTCCTGCCCCCAAGGCATACTTTATGTGCAGACCGCCATTAGAGATTCTTACCTTACATGTGGTCAGAAATTCTCGTGGTTCATCTGGCCAGCCGGGGATGCATTGTTGGGGTCTTACTTGTCCAGTAACCTGTTGCTCCTCTTCTGTGCACTTAGAGACTTAGAGAAGTTTAATATTTTGATATTCTGGTAGCCTAAAACTTCCATATCTTCAAAGAAATTGCATGCAAAGTATTCCACCTGTGTGTTATGGAAACAAAAGCAAAATCTAGAAACAGTCTAGGTACTCTGAATCAGAATATTAAGTTTTAAAAAATCTTACAATACCTCCAAATGGCCTTGAAAACCTTAGATAGTCTTATAATTAGGTCCTCCATTATCCAACCAGGTTATTTTACTTCAAAAAATAATTTTGTAATTGAGAAACTTTTAATTGAACCCAAACTAATGCTTTCTACGTAACCCAGATAGTGAAAGCCACCCCCAGGATGTTTATTTTGCCGTGTTATTTCGTGTTAAGCGCTCTGAAATGCCGGCTACGATGATTCAAGTTTCACCTTCTTGTGCTTTATGCTGTAAGACAGAAAGAAAACACTTTATTTAAGTGTGTTTGTGTGCGCGTGTGTGTGCACTCGCGTGCATTTATCCTCCGAAAAATAAAAATAAAAGACTTCTAATATTTTCCACTGTCCTTAAGAAAGAGAGAAGACAGTCAAAATGTTTTGAATAACTTCTGCTTAGTTATAGTAGAAAACAAAATTAGAATCCCTATCCACGGAAGAAGAAAAATGATCTATTTTTGAGGTTTGCATCAAGTCACTTGGAATAAATCCTTGTCATAGCTCTCAGACTTGTTAGTCACCACTGTCAGAGTGTTCATTTTGTCACTTGACTGAAGTTAACAAAGTTTATTTGATAGAAATATTTTTCCCTTGAGGAAAAATGGTAAATAATTGTCTCTTTTGGACTGTAAATAAAGAAAAATACTTGTCATCTTTTATCTTGGCAAAATATTCAAATAGCTTAATTGAAAATAACAAAGGGAAAAGTTTTCTTAAAATAATGTTCATGAATTTTTTTGGGGAAGACAATCCCTATGGGCATCTATTGATAATTTTCTTTTGGAGACTAGATTTCTTGAATCTAAAACAAAAATAATATTGTTTTAATTAGCATTAGTATGTTTTAAGCATTTTAAAAATCAAATATGCTATAATTTATAATATCCTTGGCATTGGTTCAATGACTCACTTATATATAATATATGAATCAGGTAAAATTTTGTCACAAAACAACTTTATTATTGATTTTTATTTTATTCTACATGAAAAGAGAAGTAAGAGAAGGTCAGTAGTAAAGCACAGAGGTCTAATCTTTCTTCCATTTGCATTGAAGAAAAATAAATAGCTGTAATGCTAGTCTTCATATTTACCTTCATCCTCTGAGTTTTTACCAACAGGGTTACAGATATATGCAGTTAGCAACTCAAGGGAAAAATCTTCCTACTACCAAACAACAAACATGCAGAAAAAAATGTAACATACAACTTTTAAAATACACACATGCTCCTGAAAAAGGGAACAAAATTCTCAGAGAATGAAAACAAGTGACCAGTTATAAATTACAAGCAAAAGTGCAAGCTAAAACTGTGTGTGTGACTATACATATGCTACAGTACTTACAAAGGGATCTTTTAAACCATTGTCAGGTGAGTATTTCATAAGTTGAAAATGTTTTTAGTCATCTATTGTCCATCATCTCTCAGCCTAAGCTACCTGAATCATATTCAGTTTGGGAAAGTCATGAAACATAAGTCTATTTTATCCCAAAGTGTTGGATCGGGCACGGACACACTTACATGGGCATTTCGTAGGCCTGATGGGATGCAGAAAACATAAAACACCAATTCTCCAAAACACTAACAATATGGGACACTGCATCAATGGATTTTTGCCCCCTTGATGTCGGCTGCCTCATGGTTCATTGCTGCTGTTTAGCAGAATACTCTCCACCATATTGTTAGTTTGAGAAAAGGCCAAAACTAAAAACTCGAAGTACAGTTTCTAACCGAATAAATATTGTTTTCACATAACTGTGATGTTAAAAACAAAACAAAACAATGTAAATCAAATCATAGTAATTTGTAGGCTATCTCTACTAGAAATTTAGTGCTTTAGTATCCTTGAAGAAAATGTGAGAAAAGTCCTGAGTCCAAAAAACATGAGGGGAAAGTGATCTCTACTAAATGGTATTTACATCCAATGTCTACAATCTTAGTAAAAGTAGAAGAAAAAAATTCTACCAAATAACAGAGGGAAGTGATAATGAAACTTGAATTTGCTGGACTTGGTTCCAAGCAGAAGAAAACATGACCACAGGCTTGCCTACATATAATCATGACAAACTTTGTGTATGATACAGACAGTCCTACACTGAGAAATAAATTCAAAAGTTGTCATACCTCAGAAATATGCTAATTTGCTTGGTCAGCAAGCTAATTCAAATCCCCTTTGGAAAAATTTGCATTCAACTCAGGCCTTTGTTGGTTTTTGCATATTAAGACTTTGCAAATAAGAATTTTATTCTTCAAGTCACAAAAATGCATAGTACAATAATCAAATGTAAGCAAGAATTAGTATAAATGATGAATAGCAGAACTAAAAAACCAAGGATTTAAAGAATTATGAATTATCATATTTAACATATAAAATGACAGATTAAAATATTTTGACAAAGAAAATTTAATATATTTGAATGTTCAAGGAGGGAGAAGCTATCAAAATCGTATCCGGAATTTTTTTTTTTTTTTGGTGCTGGGGATTGAACTCAGGGCCTTGTGCTTGTGAGACAAGCACTCTAACCACTGAGCTAAATCCCCAGCCCTGGAATTTATTTTTTGAATGAAATATATTTAGAAATAAGAGCAATGAATATTTAAAAACTCAATGAAATTAATAAGCGGCAAATTAGGTATAGATGAGGCAGAAAAAAAAATCATTGAACCAGACATTATATATCAGAAATTAGCCAGAAAAGGAAAAGAGATACGAAGAGAATAAATACATGAAAAAGTTATGAGATTAAGCAAACAGACTAGAAAGACAAATTCTGTTGACTTTAGAAGAAAGAAATGTAGAGGAAATACTAAGAGTCAGACATTTATGAGAAATTCACTGCCAACATCATGTGAAATGAGAAAAAACAAAGTGTTCCCCCCAAGTTAGGAACAAGACAAGGATGCCCACTCTCACCACTCTTGTTCAATATGGCTCTTGAAACTTTAGCCAAAACCAACAGGCAAGAGAAAGAAACAACAGAGATTCAAATAGAAAAGGAAGAAATCACATTATCCTTCTTTGCAAATGACATCATCCTTTACACTGAAGACCCCAAAAACTCTAAGAGAAGACTCTTGAAACTAATGAACACATTCAGCAAAGTGGCAGGATACAAAAATCAATACATAAAAATCAATAGCATTCTTGAACATCAACAATGAACCAACCAAGAAAGAGATCAGGAAAGCATTCCCATTCATAGTACCCTCAAAACATTAAAAGTAAGAATTTTTTCAAATGGGAAGGGGAGGGGGAATCAAGATTTGGAGGGAGAAAGGAGGGAGGAGAAGAGTAGTGGGTTTAAAAGAGAGTTAAAATTCGTTATGTACATGTACCATTTCCCAACAATGAATGTATGTGCTGCAGACATGTACTAAAAAAAAAAAAAAAAAAGCAAACACCTAGGAATTAACCTAGCCAAGAAAGTGAAAAATCTCTCTGATAAAATCCATAGTACTCTGAAGAAAGAGACTGAAAAAGGAAAGATACCTGGCTAGGCAGAACCAATATTGTCAAATGGCCATATTAACAAAACTAATATATATGTACTTAATGCAGTTCTAATTAAAATATCAAAAGCTTACTTCACAGAGGTAGAAAAAACACACCTACAATTTATATGCAATCAGAAAAGAAAATACCCAGAATAACCAAAGCAATCCTGAGCAACAAAAGCAAAGCGGGAGGCATTAAAATTCAGATTTCAAATTATACCACAAAGTTGCAGTAATAAAAATAGGATAATACTGACTCAAAAATACATATGCAGTACTGACAAACAGAATAGAATTGAGGATGCAGAAACAACTCCATGCATCTTCAGCCATCTGAGTTTAGACAAAGGGGCCAAAAATACACACTGGAGAAAAGATAGTCTCTTTAACAAATGGTGCTGGAACAACTGGCTGGGCACATGCTGAAGATTGAATGTAGTCCTTTATCTCTTAACCTGTACTCAAACCAAATCAAAATGAATCAAATAGCTACACTTAAAAGCAGATGCACTGAATCTGCCAGAAGATAAAATAGGAAAAATTCTTGAAGAAATAGTTTTAGGCAAGGACTTTCTGAACAGAACCTCAATGACACAAGAAAAACACCAATAATCAAATTGGATTTTATCAAATTAACTTCTGCAGAGCAAAGGAAACAACCAACAGAGTGAAGAACAACCTACAGAAATTGAAAATATTTTTTCAAACTACTCCTTAGTCAGAGGACTAATAAATTAACCCCTCTGAAATAAAAGACCCAATGAAAAATGAGCAAATGAGACAGATACACCTAAAAAAAAAGAATTACAAATGTAGAATAAGTACATGAAAAATGTTCAGCATCTTTGGCCATTCATTAGACAACTGCAAATCAAAATAACACTGAGATTCCATCTTACTCCAGAAAGAATGGCCATCAATCATCAAGAACTCAAAAGACAATAATATGCTAGTGAGGTGGTGGGGAAAAAGAAATACTGTCCATTGTTAGTGGTAATATAAATGGATACAACTATGGAAATTGTGGAGATGCCTCAAAAAACTAAAAATAGAAATTCCATTTGAGCAAGCTATATATCTCCTGTGTATCTTCTCAAGAGCCAGGGATATCATTTACATGCATGCACACCCATGTTTGTGGCAGCACAATTCCTACTAGCTAAATTATGGAAGCATCCTATACGCCCATCAATAGATGAAATGTGTCAGGGATACATACACAATGGAGTACTACTCCTTAGTGTAACAATAAACAAAGACACTGTAGATTTAAACAATATCATTAATGCATTAAAAAATTCAAAGAAACCATTTCATTCTCAAGCATAAATATATTATTCATGAAAACTGACCATGAATATTTCATAAAGCAAGTTTCAGTGTATTTCAAAAATAAATGTCAAATAATTATCATGGATCACAAAGCATCACAGTTATAACAAACACCACTTGATCATCTTACTAGATAAAGAAAAGGCTTTAGATTAAACTCAACATTTATGAATGATAAAAAGGGTGAACAAATTAGTTATTAAGGGAATATTCCTTATGTGATAACATCATAAAATTATTTTTAGTAAGTCAAGAGCTACCAGTAGTACTGAATGGAGAAAAGCTAGAAAGCTTTCTCTAAGATCTGGAACAAGACAAGGATGCTCACTTTGACCACTTTTCTTTAATGTACTGCTAGAAATCTTAGGCAGAAAAGTCAAGCAAGAAGAAATAAAGATTTCCAAACAAATTAGAAATGCTCTTAGTGTGTATATACTGACTAGTAAGTAGCTTTTGAGATATTAATGTCATTGAAAATTATATAGACTCCAAATACGAATGAATAAAAGTCAAATATCTGAATATTTATTAATTCTTCAAATCTGAGTAAAACATAGCTCTACAGGCCATGACACCATTTGTAGATTTAAAAATAAACGGGACAATATCACATATTGTTACAGAATATATTCACATTAATTAAATTTATAAAGAAGTGTACACAAAGTACAAACAGCAAATTAAATAAACACTAATAGGAAAGGAAAAGGATGATGGTACTGTGCTTCAAGCATATGGGGAATGTCTTATTTCCTAAGTGATGTGGTGAGTGTGGTGGGTGTTTAACATTTGTACAGATAGTCCCTGACTCATGATAATTTGACTTAACAATTTTTTGATGTTGAAATAGTGTGAAAGCCATACGCACTCAGTAGAAATTGTACTTTACATTTTAATTTTGGTATTTTTCTTTGTCTATGATGTGCATCACAGTATTCTCTGAGGTGCTGGGCAGAGCCGCAGTGATATGATATCCTACAGTGTTCTGTGTTGCAAAGCTGCCATGTTTGGTTGGTTAGACATTTCAAATGCATTTGGTGGGGATAGTGGTGGGAGTTAAAAGCATTTTTGACATACCATATTTTCAATTGGCAATGGGCGCATTAGGTCGTAACTCCCTCTAAATGGAAGAACACTTGTACCATTTTTGTTTTTAAGTGTTCCTTAATATATATTTTATAAAATAGGAAAATATGTACTGGAGAAAGGCAGAATGGGGTAAAAGGAGGGGGTGTTGAATGTAGGTGGAGAGAGGGAGTGAAGAGGGACGGGAGAAAGCTAAAGGGGTAAGAAGAACTCTACCTTCCTGTGCGAGTGTCTAGTGTCAGTGGAGATTTAAATTTAAATTCCATCTTACACATTTATCTGTGTGATCTTGGGCAACTTACTGAATTCCTCTGAACTTTATGTTCTTAGTTTTCAAATATAGTGTTTATAGTACCTACCTCAACAGGTCGATGTGGTGATGAAATATGAAAATCTAAACAATGCATCTAGCAAAATTACTATCATATGGTTTTTGCAATAAATGGTAACTATCATTTTTATCCCTAAAGTAATCATTAAAATGATACCTTCCTCTCTTAGTAGTACATTCTGTTGGGCAACATAAACGCAATCTGCAGAGTATTTTGGTGTGATTACTTCAGCTATACAGCCACTGGGGGAGGTGGGAAGGAAGGGTGTTCTAGAAGTCATGTGACTTCTCTGAAGTTCTTAATCTGGAAGCATAAGATCTGGGCCTTGTTCTTTCCACTCAGCATAGTAAAAGGTGGTAATGCCCTGGGGATGGAGACCACACCTCCTTCTGTTTAGTTGTCTGTTTACCACTGTGTCCTCCCTAGAGCTTTTCAAGGAGTGTGTGTCCTGCAGGTTGAAATGGTTAGTGAAACAACATTACCCATCTTTAAAGCAGAAGATTTGGGATTTTGTTAAGCTACCAATATGCTTCCCCAGTTTGGTAAGCAAGAATGGGAACAACAGGGCAAAAATAATCAGCACTGACTGGCAGAGTGCTCTCAAGCAGCAGTGTGCTCAAAGACAGCTGTCCCAGGAAATGTCATGGGTACAAGTTACATGCCACAGCTCTGTTTCTCAGATCTGTGGGGTTTATCTGCTCTTTTGAATCAGCAAAACTTTGGAAATTATTTAAAGTAATTCGGAGATGCAAAAACGAAAATTAAAATATTGCGTTAGGCACTAAGAAGGAAACTAATCATGGTGTGAATTCCAGGAAAGGAAGATGAGGATTTAAGGTGACACAAAGATTGCTTTACAGATGCAAAAGCAAAGGACCAAGGCTTCCAGATGTGGCATGAAATCTTTCCCAGAGCCAACGGCTCTCACAGAGTTCAAAACAGGACTCAGGTGCAGGCTCCTAATGTGTGCATTCTTCAGTGACAAAAGGGCTCTTTATTAATAACGGAAAAATGGCTTTCAAAATAATGCCCTACTTTCCAAATAGCCACAGTGTGATGACAAAACCTGCAAAACAGGGACAGGTGTGAGGACGTGAGAGGTGAAGTACTACTCCTCAGGTGACCAACCAAAATATTCTTTAAACAACAGTGATTGAGATTAAGAGCGTTTGGATGCAGGGTGCAAGCAAGGACATGAACCAAATCAAATTGTGGATGGATTTTCACTCGATAGGTTGGAATCCACGTGCAGATGTTTACTCTGTCCCAGAAATAGGTGACATTTACTAATTTTATTACTTGAGAAAAATAGTAAAATAAAATGTAAATCAGACACGTATCAGTACACATCAAATTGTTTCTCTCATATGAGAAACCATAACTGTAAATAAGGACAAAGGGATATAATAGATATTATGTAAAAAAGAAAAAAAAGATAGTATTCAAAAGAGAGGAGAACTAGATAGGGAAAAGGGGGATAAAGAAGGAAGGTTAAAAGAAAAGTAAGCTGAAATGGAAAAAAGTAAATAAACTTGCTGCAAATAGAGAGGGGTGGGTGAATGCAAGGGAGAGGAGGGGAAGAGGGGGGAAAGCCAAGATGTATCATGTACAGGTACAAAATAACCATGTTGATTATGATCATTATGTAAATAATGTACCAATACATGTTCTTGGTAAAAAAAAAAAAAGAATAGAGCCTCCAATGTATGGGAAATGAGTCATATTTTTGTATTTCATATTCATAGATACGTTCCCATTAATAGCTGCTTATAAATGTGGATAACCAAAAAAAATGTATAGCCATTATTTCTTTGCACACATTGCATATCATGAAGGCTTATACTAATATTATAAAACTCTCAGACTCTTAGTCTTTTCTAAAGTATTTCATATAATTTTGGAGCAGTAACTTGGGTTTCTTAGAGAAATGATTACAGATTTAGGGATCGTAGGCCGGAAAAAATTTTGTTGTGCAGATATGTGTGTTGCAGTGGTATATTTTGAAATGAAATTTGACCTTTGATGAAGATAGTTAGCGTTCGGCACTCAGATAAACCACCCAAACCACCGAGGCTGACAGCAGCTAGCCAGGCATGAAGCTTTATCTTCAGAGGCGATTTTGATGGACCATCCTGGCAGGTAGAGAGATGGCCGCTTGACACTCGGATCAGGGGGCCTTATACACAGCTTTTCCCCTGCACAGGGCTTGCTCTTCGCGCCCGGGGGCTTTTCCTATGAGCGGGATTTTGGTGCACGCGGGCTGGAGGGCCGCCTTCCTAGAACTTTGTAACGGCCTGGAGGGCGGCTTTCCCAGAAACCGCGACTAGCTCGGGAGCGGGGGATAGGTCAGCCTAACAAAGATGAGAATATGATTTTACCATGCTGAGTAAAGGCAGTCACATATCTTACTTCACTTTTCCCTGTGAACCGTTCAAATCTCAAGTGAGTGAGAATATCCACAGAGCACTGTTTGATGAGGAGTCAGAATTCTCTTCTGCCGTGTGGAATGTGTGGTTCCTGAGGAACGCGTGCATCTACTCTCCTTCAGAAAACATCAGACATCTGAAAGTGGATTTTAGACCTGGAAGTTGGCTCACAAACCTTTCATTAAATTTTTACTTAGGAAATTTAGTATTAATGTAATTGTAGGCTACCTGGAAGAAGAGAAATAGAAGATGATGTCTGTGTACTATTTGCAATAATATTCAATAATATATCGTACACATAACTTCAGCTTTATCCTTTTATTTTTGCTCAACAAAGTACAATATTATGTATGACTGGGAAATATTAATGACAGTGAACATAAGGAGATATCCCTTTATAGTGGCAAAAATATTGCGGGGGAATTTTTCTTAGTAAACAGGTAAGGAGCCTGAGTTTCAGAGTAGCAAAGAGACTTGCCCATTGAGGCATTTTAGAAACTGTAGTTTAATGAGGAAAATCACTCATCATTTTACCACACACAGGTGGCCATTGTTACTTCCTTTTTTGGACTGGTTTTCTATAAATTGATAAATAGCCTTTTATTTAATAGTATTATGCTTATAAATTTGATTTGATAGTGAACATAATGAATACGTATTATCCTTATGATTTTAATGGTTCCATAGTGCTTTGTTCTATAAATGCATAGTAATTTACTTAACCAACCATTTTCTGTTGCAAGTTGTGCTCCCCTCCCACCAAATTTCACTCTGTTGTGGTAAATGTTTGTCTGTCTATCTGTCTATCTGCTTGTCTATTTCAATGTGTCTAAATAAATCTTAGGATTTCCTAAGGACAAATTTTGGAAGTGGGAATTCCATATTCCACAAGCAGGCCGCTGAGAATGAGGCTAAGAGCAAGGTCTGTCCAACTTCTACTCTTGAATCCATATACTTAATAGAAAAGAGTAGTAAGAACAACACGAAATACAACAAACTAGTTGCTGATTCAGAGTATATAATACGTCCTGAAGGATAGTGCTCTATCTCAACATGGAATCATCTTCAAGGATGGTCCCTCATTAAAGTCTTTAAAAGGGTATTCCATTGCTCTGTCAGGTGGTGTGGCATGTTACAGGGACAGTCAATTCCACATACTTATGCCTGCTATTGAACTTCTTTTCTTTAAAGTGGATTGCATGGTACACTGCAATGTTACGTATGACGCTATGTCAGAAAATTGAGCACTAAGTCCGAGACAGTCATGCTGGTCTGGCACTGTAGGCAGAGAAGGAATATGTGCAAATGAATCATGGCCCCTTTTGAAGTGAGAGGGGTTGAACATAATGAACTTGACACCGACGGACTCTTGGCCTACGGGAGGCATGGTGCCATTTGGAGAAGGCAGTGCTGGTCTGCGCATTTCACAGTGGCAGGTGCTGAACAGGCCTTGGTAAGTGAAAGCTGGTGTCATGAGGCGTGCGAGTAAATCCTCCATCTCTGGCCTGCTGATTCATGTTCTTGCTGTGGCAGTACTAGGGTGACAGAGGACAGAGGTCAGCAAACATCAAATGGTTGAGTCATCGTTTCCTTGTTACTTAGAGCCTTTGATGATAATGGACGTCTTCTGGTGGGGAAGGACATCTGACATGATGATCTTCATATTTTGTGTCCTATCACTGAGATTTTCCATGGCCTCCCTTCCCTAATCACCCAGTTTTTCCTCCCACAGCCCTGACCATTAAGCCGAGACTTTCTCTACTGTCCATAAATCAACATAGATTCTTACCTCCGGTCACTTCTCTACACATGAAATTGACGACCAGATGTACTGCTCAAAGTACTGCCCTACAAGAGAATCGGCCATGCTGCTGTCTTTTGGGGTTACCACAAGTAGGATTATAATGCAGTAGTACTTTATGTTGCACACAACATATATGGAGCACTGAATCACCTGTGAATAAAATCTGGTCATTTTCCTCCTCCATCAATTATGTACCAAGGGAGATGAGGCAATGTTACGGTGGTGGGTAACTTACAGGCCTGTGCTGCCCGGCCCTGACCCTGTATATTCCATTTCTACTTCATGATCCTACTAACTTGACCAACCACACGACTTGATAGATTGGACAAAACTCATCAGTGCAGTCTGCCTGCACATTCATTTGATCTCTTTCCACCAGGGCTCAGTTCTATAGAATAATTGTTCAATTGTGTTTTGTCCTCTGATGAAACAGCACTGCTCTGTTGCAGAAATCTAGGGTGCTTAATGTGATTCTCCTTCTGGGACTTACCACAAATTCCATGCAGTGAAATTTTCCACCCTTGGAAATTCTCACACCGTAGATCCCCGATTGATTCAGTCCACCTGATAGAGCTGCTTGTGCTACCCAGGCCTGTTGCAGAGCACCTTGGTGTTGTGGGCGCCATTGAAAGCTGGCAGTCTTCCCTGTCACTTGGCAAGTGTGTTGGGGCCTTATTCACAAGTACAGGTGGGAGGTAACAAACGTAGTAATTTGAATTCTCTTCAAGAGAGGATGCTCTGATATGCATCCTCCATGGGACCATTAAATTTTCTTTGATAAGATCAGTATCTGAATCTTTGTAGAATTTACCTTTAACACTGGGGAGTGGATTTTTCTCACCAAGGCTTCCTATATATTGGTCACTTTTTTCTTTTTTGTCTTAAGATGGTACTATCTTTACAGTGAACCACTATGATATTCTGCAGAAAGTCCAGATAGATTGTCCAGGTAACTTTTTACTATTTTATGACAGGTGTGGTAACATAGCTTTAGAGCAAAATTTTAAATATCATTTGTTGTTTCTTCTATTGAATGTGAACTTTTTATTTTTTGATAACTTTGGAAAATAATGCATGTAGAAAACAATGGTCTCATGTCATGTTCCTAAGGGCATGCTAACTACTCTAGGAAATACATCACACCTACACAACAGTTGTCATTGAGGTTATAATTTATGTTCACAGTAGTACTTTGCCATCTTCCAGGATCTGTTGGGTTATTGTCAAGGTAAAGAGTCATGATTTAAATGAGATAATGATAGGAAGAACCATCCCTGTATCTTTCAGGTGTTTAAGAGCAGTATTAATTTCTGCCCTTTTTTTTTTTTTGAGATACAGTACTGTTTTTCACTTAGTATCTTGGACAATGAGTATAATTTCAAAAGTTTCCATTTGACTTACCCTGATATCATAACTCTTACTCCTTAGAGTAAGAAACCAACACAGGGATTTTGTCAACTAGAACTTACTTTCTAATACTGTATTTGGGGATTAGAAAAATGACCACAAAGTAGATCTGTGGCCTCAGTGGAGCCACCTCGACCTGGATCTGTGCTAGGTTTTCACATGATTCCCATACAGTTCCTTCCCCTGTCTTCACTTTCCCCTGCTCTACTGGGAGAACCATGATGGCATGTTGCGTTTTTAGGTTACCTCAGACAACATCTATAGTGGTCTTTGAAATTTCTTGTTGTTTTCCATTCTGTAGTTTAGAGTCACATTAGTAAATGTTTGTGGGAGAAAGGGGAGAAACACTATCATCTAAACTTGTAGGATCCTTAATCGGTGAGAATGGAACATTTTTCATTCTGTGAGTTCCAGGTGTAAAAACTGGCCCACATTCAAAAACTAGGCAAGACTTGTGGTGTCTTATTGGAGCAGCTATGATCAGATTGAATTGTTTATTGTTAATTTCCTTTGTTTGTGTATATTAGGAATTCCCGAGTTGGCTGCTCATCTATTTGACCCTGGAACACGATGCTTTGAACTGTTGATGTAGCTCTCAGTGGAGCTACATCCTGGTTGCCACCGAAACCTTATTTCTCACTGAGATACTTGAGTCTACTTTATTTGTGATGATTAAACCCCACCATCTCTCCTTTTAGTATTCAGCAATGTTATCATCCTCAGTGTCATCAGGAAGCATTATCTCAGCTCCTGATGTGATGCCAGTGTGTGGCCAAGTTTAGAAATCATTGATTTGATGTATTGATATGGCTTTTACCTTAGATATGGCATTGCATTCAGTTAACAGCATGTCAGTGGAAAAGACTATAACATTGTAGTATTTATTATAGATTAATTGTTTTAAAAATAGTTACTGATTCAAGACATCATACAGACACCAACTGATCAGGAACAGCTATTTTTGCATTGTGTTTAAATGATTGATACTTTTGGGTTAATTTTAAAAAGATATCACTTAACTCTAAAGAATATAAACTGCAAACCAAAAAATGGTCTATACATCTCTTTTATAAGAGCCTGATGTCAATCAGGTGTTCTCTCATACTCTATGTACTCTCTGTGTACAGACATAGTTTAAACATAAATTTTTATTTTAGCCTATTTCCTCTTATCACATTTAATATGTTTATGATCTATTATTGAGATCACATGAGCAAATATACTATCATTTCATGTACTAGTTGTCTTTCTTAGCTTTAGGTAATTATAAATGATAAATTCTCCAAAGCTTTTCTGTAATTTCATTCAAGACAGTGTTGAGCACTGTGGCAGCTTTTAATTGCTATGACAAAATACCTGAGGAAATCAATTTAAGGAGGAAAGTTTTTTTTTGGTTGAGGATTTCAGAGGTTTCAGTGCATGGTTGCTTGGCTTCACTGTTTCTGGGTCTGTGTGAGGCAAAGGATTATGGCAGAGATGACATGATGGAGCAGAGATACTCACCTCATGGCAGCTGGGGGAGAGGGAGAGAAAGAAACAGAGAGAAAGAGACAGGGAGAGAAGGGAAAGAGAGAGAGAGACCAGAGACAAGATACAGTTCCCAAGGGCATGTCTCTTCCCAAGACCCACTCTCTTCAATTTGGCTCCACATCCTAAGTTTCCATCACTCCCAGTCAAAGTAGAAGTCCATCAATGGGTGAAACCACTGATGAAGTTGCAGCCCTCACAATCCAATCGTTTCCCAAAGACCCAGTCTCTGGACTTGCTGCATGGGGGACCAAGCCCTCACCATGTGGATTTCAACCTGTGGATCTGGAACATTTCAGATTCAAGCCATAACACACAGGAAAGGGCCAAGGGCACAATCCTGCAGTTTATCTCCTTCACAATGGTAAAAATCTATTAATCAATACTTTGAGATTACAGTTGTTCAAACAGCATAGATCCACATAATTGTTCTGTCATCCAGTTCACACTTCATCTTGTCCACAGGGAATCATACAGGAGTTTGTAAAATATGTTACTGAAACTGCTAGATACTGAGTCTATAGCATTTCCTTTGGTGGTTAAAACAATCATAATAGTTACTTTTTTATAGGCAGGATGTTAAGCACTTTAGTTAAATTACCCAATTTAATTATCGTCGCATCATTCAATATTGGGTGCTGTTATTACCTTCATTTTATATAAGAGGAAATGGTGGGTAAAAGAGGTTAACTGATTTTTCTATAATTTTATAACTACTAAATAGTTCAGCATATGGATCTTTTAGATCCTCATAGATGTTGCCACAATAGCAATTATATCCAAAAAATGAATTGATAAGTAAAAATAAAAAACAATTACTTTGTGCAATTTGTCTATTCTTGTAATAGAGCCACAGTATTTTTGTACTTATTCATTGGAAATTTTTTACTTATTTTCTAATTAAATAATATTCTTACAGTCTTCTCCAATTAGTTAGTGACACTAATTCAAATAAACCATCAAGAAAGACACTACTAGGGAAGAAATCCACTACAGCTTAGAGATGGGCTAGAAATGACAATTAAATAGTATTTTGACCAATGCTGCAATGCTAACACTTCACTGAATATGAGTGCTGTTAAGAGATTTATGACATTCTGGTTATTATATAACATAGATTGAAAATTAGTATTTTTCATCTGTTATATCATATTATCAGGTATTTTAATTTTAAAAATTTACTGTCTTGTTCTGTGTGCTCATGTATTTTAGACTCTACACACAGTTAAGAATATTGCATTGGCTATTTCAGAATACATAGAAGACAGAGTTTTTAATGCTTTAATCACAAAGAAATGATGGACACTTGAGATGATGAGTAAATTAAGTACCCTCCATTGATCAAATGTCTCAAAACATTATACTATACTTCATAAAATATATGATTCTGTCAATAAAAATATTAAAATGTAATAAATTTTATAACTTTCATATATATTATTGCATCATTCAGTTTACTTAACAATCGCAGAGTACACTGTAGCATCTCTCCTATTTACTTTCATGGAATAGTTTAAATTTTTTTCCTATTTAATAGTATATATGTGTTTAGCATCTTTTCTACTAGACGAAAAGGATGTAGAGCTCACGGAACATATACTTTAAATATCTTTACAGGCCTCACATCCTACTGCACAGTATGTTACTATAGTAACAGTCAACACATAATTGTGTTGATTTAGTATAGGACACTAATATCAAAGTTGATATTAACTTATTTTTCACAAAAAAAGTTTATTTTTATTTTAAAAATTGAGTTAAATTATTCTGCCTAAATTCAATACACTGAGGGGGTAACTGGTATTTAATTAGTGACAAAAATCTTTGCTGGTCATACCACCACCACTTGTCTATGTCTCCATTTGTCTATGTCTCCTCAGAATCTTCTACAAAACCATTGCATTCGGGAGGGGAAAGGAATGGTGTGAGCGACTACAGGATATTAGTTTACTTAGTGCCAGGGTTAAATGCAGAAGCAGAGGCAACAGAAACATGAAATGCCACAAGTGTGTACTGGCCTGTGTAACGAAAGGCCTTACATTTTTTGTTAAATGTTTTAAGGAAATGGTGATCACCTTCTCCACTACTCAAAACTATCTTTCTGTTTGTTTGTTTTGTTTTTCTGCTGGGGATCAAACTCAGGGCCTTGTGCTTGCAAGGCAAGCACTCTTACCACTGGGCTAAATCTCCAGCCCCAAAACTATCTTTTTTATGCTTCTGTTTTTATCTGTCACTACAAGAACATCACCAGATTTGCCACTGGGATTAAAAAGCATTCACTTAGGATTTTTTACATTTAAGTGAAATTCAATACATGTCAGTTAGAAAAATGAGAGATAAATCTTTCTCTTCTTTCTCCCCCAGAAAAGAGATAAAGGACTAAGAAATACACATTTCAATCAAACATGAGGACATAAACTCTAACATAACTTTCTGACAATAGAATGAGCTTTTAAAATAACATCTGAGTCACTGTGACTGGATGTTTCCATTTGAAGTATAGATGAAGAGGGCTACTTTATCAGGCTGATAGGAAAACAATTTCAGCATTCAATGAGACATTCAATTAAATGACCCCGAAGTCTGTTCCAAATATGATAGTGCAGAAATCAATAAATAGCTCCATGATCTTGTGTTTTGTCTTTATTACTCAAAAGTGAAATATAAATGAAATTGAAACTGCTTACCTAATATTGTTTGGAGCTAGTCAAATGTCTCATATGGAAGATTCAAAACATACAGAGCGTATCTGTGATCCACCATAGAATCAAATTTCAAAGGTATTTATTTTGCAGCAATGCACTCATAGAAGCCAAAAGTATTCAATCAATGATGATGACATATTTGGCTGAGACAGAAACTGCAGAACATTTGTCAAGAAGAGAATACTGGACATTGGGCAGTGTTGCAGAGATAGCACCAGCCTTATGCTCATCAGGTAAGAGAATATGGAAGACTAAAGCCACATGACACATTAGACATGTGTTGATGCAAACGGATAAGCAGTAATATGTATTCATCAAGATGAAAATAAGGTCATGTTGTTGGGGTATAGATTCATATAAATGTGATAGAAAAATACTTAGTATCAATAAGGACTTTAGCAAATCATCTGGTAAGACTGATTTTCTAGTATTAACGATGACCTCTTAAAGACAATAAAATTCCCAGTCTTATTCTTTGACACATGAATCATAGGAATTTGTATAAGTCAATTAAGCTTTCTTGCCTCAGTTTCCTTAACTGCAAACTAAAAGAGGTTGAACTTAATCAGCACTTAATTTTCCACAGAGTATTCAATGGAATATGATTCCTTAAAAGTAAAAATGTTTCTATGATCAGGTAAGTATAAAAATTATATAGTATACAGCATGCTAAGATGTAGTAAAAATGTTAAATCTTTTCCTCCAAGCATTTTTACTTATTTTGCAATTCTTCCTTCCACTTCCTCTGCATTCTCCTTGTCTTTTTCTTCTTTTTCAATTTTTAACAACTTTTTAATAAGCACATTGTAATTGTACAGATTAATGGTGTTAGGTATGATAATTTCTGTACATGCAGACAACATGCATTGATGCAATCCAACCACATTTGTCCACCCTCTTCTCCTACCCCATTTCCAACCTCTAGTAATCACCATTCTACTTTCAGGTACACTCTTTTGTACCTTCCACATATGACAGAGAACATGTAATACTTGTCTTTTTGTGTCTGACTTCTTTTACTTAGCATAATGACCTCTAGTTCTATCCATCTTCCTGCTAATGACAGGGTATCATTCTTCTTCTGGAATGAATAATAAATACTCCATTGTTTATATATTCATTTTCTTTATCCAGTCATCCATTGATGGGAAACAAGGATGATTTATATCTTAATTATTGTAAAGGGTACTGTCATAAACATGAGTCTGTGGGTGTCTCCTTGGGATAATGATTTTATTTCCTTTAGCTATATTCCTGGAATGGTTAGCCAAATTATATGGTAGATATATATTTTAGTCCTTTGAGGACTTTCCGTACTGTGCTCTACAGTTTACTAATTTACATTCCCACTAAGCGTGAATAGGAGTTCCCTTTCCGCTATGTCTTCTTCAGCATTTGTTATGTTTGATGGCTCATTTGATAGTAACCATTCTAACTAGGGGTGAGATGGTATCTCATTGTCATTTTAATTTGCATTTCTTCAATAGCTAATGACATCAATCATTTTTCATATTTTTGCTGGCCATTTGTATCTGTTCTTGTGAGAAGTATTTATATAGACTAATTGTCTATTTTTAAATATGATTACTTCATTTCTGTTAAACTTAACAGCATCTCATCTTCTCTGACAAACTGGGGAATTTCAGAAATTCTTATTTTCATGACAGAAATTGCTGTCATGAAATATGTGTTTCAAATCTCTTGAATAAAGCTTTTATTGACCTGGTTCCTGCTATTCTAAGCGTCAGACTTCATGATTTTATACATATTTTTATATGTAAATTTTAAACAGCTGATATTAAAGAAGCAAATCTAAAAATACTTCTCATTTAAAAGGCACATATTGACATATGAAAAACAGATTTATCTACTCTTTCTACTGGAGAGATGACCTGGGTTTACTTCTTTGATTATAAGTTGTAGAAGCAAAGACACATTCTGTTTGTTCATTTTTAAATTGTTGATAAGGGCTACACTATCTGATTGCTACCTTTGTATCAGCTTTGGCTTTCTGTGAGTACTCAGGGAAACAGAATGCAGTGCTTTCTCCCCGTACTACAGATGATAAAATGGTGTGCATTATAATTAATATGGCCATCTTAATTAATGCATGACATTTTATTTCTTTATAATGTAACTATTTTATTTCCTTATAATATAACTATTTCTCCACTAGAATGTAATTTCCTTGAAGAAACATGTTTTAAATTTTTAAAATTTCTTGTATCTAGCACTAGGAATTTGAGGGGCTAACTTGCCCAAGAGCACATATATGTCAAAGTTACTGTTGAGAGCAGATCTGTATAACATGTCACTTTCACTAGTATTCAATATTCCATATGGAACATGCTGCTATATACTTTGCATTGCCCAGTAACCATTAGGAAAAACAGAGTACAAGTCACAAATAGGTACTTTCATATTGGTAAGTAACGAGTAAGAAGGAAATACTTAGGACCCTGCTGGCCATTGCGGACTTACTATTTGGAGTTTATCCAATGCAGGATAGATCTCCTTTACTTTTCAAGAGACTGGAACAGTCCTGCATTTTTAGGCTTGTGTTTAATATTTACCTTCTGTCTCCACGTCTCCCTTTTGCCTCAATATCATTGAGATTCCCTCCATCTGGAGTGCCTTCCTCCTTATCTTTTCTGGAGTATAACTTGACTTTCTTTTTAGGTCCATTCTGGAAGACATCTCCCCTCCATTCAAATGTACCCCTTTCCCTGTAATAAATGTCAGAGTTGAGAACAAGCCTGCACCTCCTTCAAAACTGCACAGACATCCACGCTAGCGAAGACTTGAGGGCTCACTCAGCCAAAATAAACACATGCCCAGTAGCAAAGAAACCTTGAGACCAAATGTCATAGATTCATTAACGTGTGTTGACAAATGAGCAAACATGGAATGATTTATAACCAAGTTTCTATAAACAGTGACCACAGCTTAGTTTCTGAACATCACACATTCTGGGCACTTTGATTTCCTCTGTTGACCCCCTCTAGGCTCTTAATGATGCAGATGATTTAAGTTTAAGGCCACGTCTCAGCCTTAACAGTGTGCTGGCAATGAGAGGATACAGCTGCACCGTTCAGAAATGCCAAGAAGCCCACGGACCCAACTACACACTCAACAGCCAAATCCAAGTCATATTAGATGCCAAAAACCAACTGAAGGAGTGAAGTAGCCACCTAGCTGACTCTGTACTGATCCCTCCAACAACGGCTGACATTTGGATGGCCAGGCACTGTCCTAGGTAAGAAAGGGGCTCTCTGGCACAGGTAAACTGAGCTCTAAGCGTCACTGTGTCAATGACCTAAGTAATTTGATCTCTTTACACCTAGCTTTCTTATTTGTAAAGTGTCAGTAATATTAGTACTTAAATCACAGAGATTGTAAGTATTAAATTAGATAAAGCTTATAAAAAGCCTAGTATGAAGGAAACGTCCGATAAACATTTCCTGTGATAAAGAACATTAATATTCTTAATACTAGTAGTTGTGGTACTAGTAGTATTTTCTATATAAGAAAATGAAGATATTTTCTACATAAGAAAAGAACGGAAAATCAAAGTAGAGGACATATGATCTGGGAACGTATTAATCAGATCAGTTTACACATTTGTCCCTTGTACTTGTTCACATTATTTACTAAGTCTTAAGAAAACAAAATGCTGCTGCTGTTTGGTATCATTACTTAATTGTAAAGAAAGCATGCTGGGCTTGGTAGTGAAAAATACTCTTATGAAATACATGAGAAAAGCTGCATAAAAATGACACTGCATGGAAGAAGCACAGTTTTAAAAAGTTGGGCAAGATAAACCTGTCTTTGCCTTCTGTTCCTTCATGCCTAGAATTCTTCCCCTTTGGAAGTTTCAAATCCTTGTGTGGTGACTTCCAACTCCTAAGGGATTTTATTTTTAAAACTTTTTTACTCTCAAAAGTAAAGGGTATGCAGTAAAATTTTTGAGTAAATTAATGTCAAATTGTTCATGCTTTAAAGACCGAAGAAATTGGTACATTTCCATTCATCTAGTGAGATGGCTGTGGCTTTGAAGATTAAAGGTTAGCATCTCAACAAACGCACTTGGTGCAACCAAGAGGATTAGAGATCAAATAATACACAATTGATGTAATTCTCTAAGGTTTCATGGGTGCTGGGCCACCACGCTTGTGGTCCCTTAGGTTAAAGCCTGTTAGAATGAATCCTATTACAACAAAAACTTCGGAATAACCAAAAGTGTTTGGAGCCAGGTGATGGTTCTATTCCTGCAGCATGTCGCTACAGTGGGACTTATGGGCCGAACACAGCAATAAAGGAATTGGCTCTCGGTGGGAGTTTGTGATGATGGGACTTGAGCTATATTTAGCTGCATAATTTAAAAAGAAAACAGTGAAAAGGCATCAATGAAATAGTCAAGTAAAAGGCAAAACCTGCCATTTTCTTCACAGCAAAAGGAGAAGCTGCCTTCATTTAGAAGAGTTCAACGGTCCAGCTGCTTAATCACTGTCATTTAGGTACTGTTTTAGTTACTTTTCTCTCGTTGTTGGGACAGAATAGTCAACACCCAAAGTTAGGGGAAGAAAGGTTTATTAGCTCACAGTCTGCAGAGGTTTCAGTCTACAGTCCTCTGGGTCCGAGGCAGGGTGGCATGGCAGAGGCAGGGCGGGCCGGCATGGTAGACCAGCAGCCCATGGGTCGCAAAGTAAAGTGAGGAATCCAAGGAATGTATGCAAATAAGCAATGCAAACAAGCAGCTAATTAGCTTCTTCCTGTATCTTTTATCTAGGCTACCTGTCCTTAGGGCGGGTAGCACTCCCACCCTTAAGTTTAGTTTCACATCCTTGATCCCAGCAGAACCATGCCAAACCGATCAATAGACTAATTTAGTAACCACACACTCTAGATCCAGCTATCTCTTACCACATGAGGCTTTGGGGGGACATCTAGACACCAACCATAACAGGTACAAATGCTGCAAAAATGAGAAAAAGGTTTTGAAATTATGACATTCTATGTCATCAAAGTCACAATGGCATTAAAAATGTATGCTGTTGGCTATAGCCAAACAATTTCAGGAATCAATAGTTTTGAGCAAGCATTTTTCAAGATAATACGTAACATATCTTTAAGCTAACACACTTCCAAAATCAAGTGTATTCATCAAAAAAAATAAAAAGTAGCTTCAAATAGGAGATAAGGGACCAAGTTAGCCACATGAAAATATTATGCAATCTACTTGAAGTATTGCTACAGTCAACCTCCACTGGTGGTAATTTAGAAGACAGGCAGATGAAAAGAAAGTCCAACTGAAAGAGTTTAATTGAATATATTTGCTAAGATAATAGAGCACTTCTTTCGATAACCCACAGGAAGCATACTCAAATCACCAAATCTGCTTCCATCTAAAGTTGTTTCTCGTTGCTTAGCATCTCTCTGTAGCTCTTCAATTCTTGGCTGGTGGCCTAAACAGGTGGCTAAGAGGGGTAGGGATGTCACTCAGCAGCCCACCATACTTAATTAATGGAAACCCTATGACAATATTCAGTCTCTTGTTGCCATATCAATGAAAAACATCAAAATGCGTACAGTTGTAAATCAAAAGTGTAGCTCCTTTGGCTTGAGGTGTTTTGCTAAAATGCCACATCTACTCTTTTGACAAAGGAATCTTGAGGTGCATTTTATTTGCTCATTTAGTGAACTTTATTCATAATTAAAGAACGATATAGCCATACCAATACACTTGCATTAGGTAAACATTCTGAGCCACAGTCCACTTAATTAATCTAGCACTCTAAAATCCTTGCTTTTCCAAATATGGCTGAAGATTTGTGTAACAGCATTTCTGGGGACTCATAAGAAATGTAGACTTCCCAGCCCAAAGTTAAAACAAATAAATCAGCATTTTACAAAATTCCCATCATTGCTTTTATTGTTGGATTTTCCCCCTTTTTAAAAGTTAAAATCATTTTTGACAAATACATAAAACCTAAAAGCTATACATTTAATGAGATAACATGATATTTTGATACTCGTATAAACTGTGTAATATCTAAATCAGATTTTAAATGTCTATCTTTTATCACTTCCTTGTGGTAAAGACTTTCAAAATATTTCCTTCCAGCTTTTTGAATGAAGTTCATTATCATTATCTGTAGTCATTCTGTTGTACAATAGCATACCAGAACTTCTTGCGCCTATCTAACTGTAACTTAGTTCCCACTGATCAAACTTTCTTCATCCCTCCATCAGTCTTCTCCCTAGTCTCTGATAACCACACTGTACTCTCAACTCATGAAAGCAACTCTTTTAGGTTCCACATATGACTGAGATTATTGGTACTTTGTCTTTTTGTGCCGGGCTTACTTAACATAATGACTTCCGGTTTCATTTATGTGGTTGAAAATGTCAGGATACCATTCATTTTTAGGATGAATAGTATATAAGTACCACGTTTTCTTCATTCTTTCATCAGTTGGTGGGAGTTTAAGTTATTTTCATTTCTTGGCTATTGTGAGTACTGCTGTAATAGGCATGGGAGTGCAGATATTTCTTGGACAAACTGATTTCTTTGTATATATACCCAGTAGTGGGATTGCGGGAGTATATGATAGTTCTAACTTTTAATGTTTTGAGGAACTTCCCTATAGTTTTCCATAATGTCTGTACTAATTTACACTTCCACCAATAGTGTGCAAGGGTTTCGTTCTCTCCATATCCTTCTAGAACTTGTTATCTTTAGTCTTTTTGGTAATAGCCATCTTATTGGGATGAAGCGATATCTTTTTTTTTTTTTTTTTTTTTTTCGGTGCTCAGGCTTGAACTCAGGTCTTGTACTTGCTAGGCAAGCACTCTACCACTGAGCTAAATCCCCAACCCAAAGCGGTATCTTGTGATTTTCATTTGCATTTATACTCTTCTTACTGATGCCAACAGATGGTCATTTGAGAAGTTATGCTGGAATGCCAGTAAGCTTTTCTCACTTAACTAATTTGTGTAAGAATTGTCTGCACCTCACCTATTTAAGATATATAAGATCGTGTCTCAGTGCTTAGAAATGAATTTAGGTCTTGTAAAATTTATTCTTTTAACTTTTACTTAACCTCAATTTTAAATTGCTTACCTTTAAAATTAGTTAAAGTGTATTTTAATGTAATTTTAATTTGCTTTCTGGCTTTTCAAAAAGAAACATTTCATTGTGGTTTTCCTTTGCAGTTTTCTGATGATTAGTGATGTTGAGCATTTTTTTTTTCATATACTTTTGGATATTTGTATATCTTCTTTTGACAAATATCTATTCAGGTCATTTGCCTTTCTTTCTTTCTTTCTTTCTTTCTTTCTTTCTTTCTTTCTTTCTTTCTTTTGCTATTGAATTGTTTGAATTCATTATATATTCTGGAAATTAATAACTTTTTTTTTTTTTTTGGTGGTGCTGGGGATCGAACTCAGGCCCTTGTGCTTGCAAGGCAAGCACTCTAATCACTGAGCTAAATACCCAGCCCCTTAATAACTTTTTAAATGACTATTTTGCACATATTTTCTCCTGTTCTGTAGATTATCTCTTCACTCTTGACTGCTTCCTTTGCTGTTCAGACTTTAAATTCAGTATAATTCTATTTATTTATTAATTCTTGATTTTGTTGTTTGTGCTTTAAGGATTATTAAAAAAATCTTTGCTGACCAATTCCTTGAAGTATGTCTCCCAGTATTTCTGTTCAGGTTCCTAATGCTGGGTTTCATATTTAAATTCCGAATGATTTGAGTTGATTTTGATTGATTAGCCCTATAGCAAGATATAGGGTTCTAGTTTCCTTCTTCAGCATAGGTGTACCTGGTTTTCCCAGCACCAATTTTTGAAGAGACTTTCCTTTCTCCAATTTCTGTTCTTTCTGCCTTTGTTGAAAATCAATTGTGTGTAATATGTGGGCTTATTTCAATGTTTATTTGCAAAAAAATCCCCCAAAACCAAAAACCAAAAAACACAAAACTACCTAGTACAGCAGATATACAAAGAGAAGAGGACCAAACTCTACATTACAGAAAGCCAGCAAACCACAAAGAAGAACAAGTGAGGAAGAAAAAAAAATAATGGATATACAAAACAACCAGGGAAAAAGTAGCAGAATGACAGGAGTCTATCTTTACCCATCGAGAATAAATTTGAGTGTAAATACAATAAATTTCCAAAATCAAACATGTAGACTGACCAAAATGGTGTAAAAATTAGACCCAATGAAAGTGCTATCTATGAGAAACTCATATCACCAATAAAGATACACATAGACTGAATGTGAAGAAGTAGAAAAGTACAAATGGAAACCTGGGGCGGAGAGTAGTAGCTATCCTTTTGTAAAATAAAAAAGACTTTAAGTTTAAAAAATACAAGAAGAGACACAGAATATTACTATATTTTAATAAAGGAATCAATTCAACAAGAGAAAATTATGGTGGCAAATACAGTATATATGCATCCAATCCTGGAACACTGAATTATCTAAAGTAAACATTATATCTGAAAGGAGCAATAGACTCTAATACAGTAATAGTTGGGAATTTCAACATCCCAGTTTCATCAATAGACAGACTGCACATATAAAAAACAAAGTTTTCAGCTATTATATTGTTGAATATATGCACTGTGCTTTTTTTTCTTCATCATCTATCATATCCATATATGAATGTTTGCCTTCATAATAGTGTACCACAGTATTTGAAGGTCCTTTTTATTTTCAATTTTTTTCTTTCTAAAACTTAGATTCATTTATTTCAAAAAACTTGTCTTCAAGCTCCGAATTTTTCTTCTATCTGATCAAGTCTGTTTTTGAGACTCACAACTACATTTTCTACTTCATTTATAGAGTTCTTTAGCTTCAAGATTTTTTATTGTTTTTTATGATTTTTCTCTTTGTTGAATTTCTCATTCATATCATGAATTGTCTTCCTAATTTTCTAGGATTATCTATTTGTATTCTCCTGTATCTCATTAAGTTTCTTTAAAAATCCTTATTTTTGAATTCTTATTTCAGGAAACCTGGCAACTTACTTTTCTTGAAGTCTGTTTCTAGAGAGTTATGTTCCTTTGGAGGTATTTCGTTACTCTGTTTTCCCTTGCTTCTTATGTCCTAACATTGACATTTGTGTATCTGGTAGGTCAGTGGCCATTGCCCATTTTATAGAATGGTTTCACAGCAAAGGCTTTCTTCTGGTAATGTGGTCTATGTTGGTTGGGTATGCTGTAGATGGGCTCTTTAATATACTTTCCATGAAGTTTCTCCAGCTTTGATCAATTTTGAGATGCCTGAGGTTGCCTCAGTGGCATAGGCTTCAGGGATTGTGGACTGCATTATTAGTTGGGAAGCAACTTTTATAGGTAGTATAGTTGTTTTGGAAGCTCTAGAAGCAGTGTACCCAGCTGACAGGTGCTGTCATGAATTTCTGTGGTTTATGTTAACATGAGGCCACCTTGATTGGACCAGGTGGCTATAGTGCAGTGTGTCTTGTAGCTTATGGTGCCTGTTAGATGTGGTGCTTGTCTGTGTCTGAGGACCATGCAGGCCTGGGATTCACCAGTGGGCCAGGTTGAGATACGTATCAGTGTCCAATGCTATATGAGAGAGCTTGTGTGGTCTCTAGGAGCTGATCAGTAATCGGAGGGAATGATAAACAGTGACAAATAAGACATTAAATAAGTTGTTGTCTTCAGTGAGTGAGTGGTCACTTTTGAAAGAAGTATTCTTTTTTCCAATTTTTATTTTTTATCAGTACATGCTTGTAATACATAATACTCTATGGACATTTCTGCCTCTGTGGACTGGCTGGGTTGGAGTCCTGGTGGCATAGACCTGAAAGAAAAAGAGATATTAACAGTGGAGAGAGCTGAATGGGACAAGTTTGGAAATTTTTGGCTGTAAATGGAAAGAGATGCTGGTAGTTAAAGGATCGTGATCGGTGGTGACTTCTTTTTCTATTGAAATTTTAGGAGAGAAGCGAAAACCTTAACAGAGGAAATGTTCTGAAGAAACAGCAGGGGATACAATCCAGAGAAGAGCAGAGAGTTGTGTTTTGGCCCAATCCTAGACTCATCGTTTGCTTTACACATCACTTAGCCACTTTCAGATCTATAGTTCTTACATCAGACATCCCCAAATCCTCTGTGAAACAGGTAAGATATTCATAGTTATCCTTATGCATACAAATGTGGAAACTGATGGTCCCAACTTTAGGTAATATTAGGCATTGGTGGTTACTGGAGTCTAGATCAAGATACTGTCTCCTGCAGTGCAGTGATTTGTTTTTCACCACATCAGGCCGCACAACAGGAAAGTGACACAGCATGGTGTTTCCTACACACACATTATGAGAACTAGTAAAAGGACTGTAATAAATTGGCAAATATGATACTTGAAAGGAGAACATAAACTAACTAAAACTCCAGAAAAATCTCAAGGGCCTAGTAGCCTCTTGTGTTAACTAGAAATAAGTATCTTTTCTTTGTATGCTTTAGGGTCTTTACACTTAAATGTGAGCTTGCATGTAACAATTTACACACCATAAAGTCATGTCAAAATTTAGTCTTTCTACTATTATCCTACAAGAATATGTAGTTTTTTAATCTAGCTTTTTGGCAAATGAATTAGTTTTTCCATCTCTAATTAATGACTTAAAAAAGTCTTAATAAACTTTTTAGTTTAAAGGCAATTTTTTGTTATATAATAGTGCATTTTTATTATTAACTTAATATTTAAGGAGCTATTTTTTAGTCTTATACAGATAAGATCACATATAGGGAAAGATTGCTGGGAAAAACTGTTTATTTATATCATGGTAAGTAAACACAGAGCAGCGTCACCCTTAAATTAAAGAGTAAGTCTCCAGGAGAATGCTGTGTACAGTAACCCTCGCACATATTCTCCCATTGTATGAACTTTATGCAAAAGCCTTACTTCCATCTTTGCATCAGCTACTATCTTCATGTTTTGTAGTTCAACATGTTATTAGTAGGAATAGACTTTGTTTTGCTTTTTCTTGATTGTTTTTAGTGAAGTGTATGAATAGAAGCAACTAAACGTCAGTGTTACAAAACTGATACACTACAAGAACAGATTTGGAGATTCTGTATTTTTTAATTGCATATTAAGACTACTTTTAAGTTCTGCACTTATAGAAATAGTTTTACTTTCAGGTGAAAGGGGACATTCTTACTTTTGAAAAATATCTTCAGAATAATCCTGAAATATAAAAGTTTGAATGACAAATTGGTCTATTCAATTGGTCAATTTCTTTTGAGTAGTCCATTGAACTGGTAATATAGCATAATTACTGCAGTCCAAGTGACCATTTAGAGATCCTAGAGAGCATGTCATGTTTTCTATAAAGAGAATTATTTAATATATATACTTTTTCTTTCTTCACATTCAAACATCATAAGAACCGTCAGAAATTTTCACTTTTACTATTTGACAATGGTTTTGTCTAAAATTGACTTTCAGTGGAAACTTCAGAGAGAAATAAAAAGCCTTGGACAAATGACACAATCTGTATCACACAGGGTATATTAAAAATGATTTCAAAGGGATGATTATATTATTTCAAGGGATCTTGGTGTCCATATATCTTTGAAGCCAAAACACATCTAAAAAAGTTCATTAGTCAATTCACTACAAGAAGTGTAGAATTTTCCAGTTTATGTATATATGAAGAGGAAGGATTTTTTAAAAAATAATTCTCTGCATCCATTACAAAAATTTTGGAATAGAAAAATGTATCCCTCCCACAATTCTTTTCTTCTCCAAAGCATAGGTCTGATTCTTCAACACTATATTGGACAGTTGAATAATCTTGTAAAAATAGTGCCATAAAAAGAAATACTGAATTTAGAAAAGGTAGTTCTATTCAACTAGGCATGTTGAAATTCAGATCATCCAACTCAACCAAACATACAGAAACCAGAGTCTCTCTCTCTCTCTATCTCTTTCTGTCTCTCATTTATTCACCCATCCATCCATCTTTTCTTTGCTTCCTGGTAATTTATTAGAAAGGTACTTTCTCCCCTAGTGGCTCAGCTCACTTCTGCTCACTCTTAGACTTTTGCAGGGCTCCAGAATTCCCTAAATTCATAGTTCCTGCTAGGTACTTCCTTCTGTACCTCGACAGCACCCGGATCAATTATTTGTCATAGCACCTACTCCATTGTAGTAGCCACCTGTGATTATATCTCTACAATACTTGTAGAAGTACTTCTTGGAGAACTTTAAAGAGAATTCTCTTTAATACTAAGAGTGCGTCCATCCAGATATTCTGCCACCCCAGGTTCTGCATTATTTTTTGAATGAGGCATTTGTAGGGATTAATTATAAATCTATCATTCTTGAAACTGACCATCATACTTAGAGCAAGCTGCTTCTGGGCAGTTCGGATTTAATTTGATTTGGTAGAATAGGCCTTCACTAACTTTTTTTATTAAATGGAATTGAGTTCATTAATGGGCTTCAGTCTGTAGCTAATAAAACATCAGTGCTGGAAGCAAAACTACTTAAGCACTGGTAAAAGACTTGAGAAAAGGTTATCATATTTGTCACTCACATTCATGACCAATGTGTCGGCGAGTCTGTACCTGATCCAGCCTCACTGTCTCTACGTGCACATATAGTCCAAGATAGAACGTCACGAGGAACTCCACTTTGAACAGGAGTGTTTAATTAGAACTGAAATAGAAATGTAGGGAAATCTTAGCACACATCACTATTTTCACAAGGTTCCCCTTTCAGCACCCATGGTGTTGGTCTCTGTGCTAACTCTTAATTGCATCCCCCCAGAGTTTTGATAAAAATGCTGCTTTACCACTGTTAGACGGGCATCTTCACTGGCTGCAGAGTTCTAAAAATCCTCCTTTAATCCATTACTACATGTGTACTTACATGCATGTGTACACACTTACACACATTTGAAACTTTGAATTTTCCATCAAGGACCCTTCCTGATTATTTCTAGAGTAAGAGAGGTCTTTTAGGTTGGAAAATGGGAGTAGGTTCCTATCCTAAGATACTATACAAATGAGAAAAAATAATTTATTTTCCTACTTGATGCTGTTTTCATCAACTCTGATTTTGCATTAATCATCTGAGAAAAAAATCTAAAAACATTGTTGCATGAGTTTCATCTCAAATCACCTGAACCAAACTCTGTGGAGGTGAGACCCAAACACTCATATTTTTTAATGCCACAATTTCTGTTTAATTCTCATTGTCTCCCTTAAAATTTTTCTCAGCTTTACTATAGCTGACAAATAAAATTATATATATATTTATAATGGACAACATGAGATTTTGATATGTGTACACATTGTGAAATGATAAAATCAAGCTAATTAACATTTATCACTTCACATATTTTTTGTGATGAGACAATTGAAGACCTACTTTCTCAGCAATTTTTAAATATATAATGAGTTATGATGAACTATTGCCACTATGTTGTACAACAGGTATTCAGAACTTCTTCATCCTGCCCAGCTGCAACTTTGAAGCTTTGAATAGTATATCCCCATATTTGCCCACTCGCTTCACCCCTTAACGCAGTCCTTGTCTCCTGGTTGGGTGGTGTTATCTGAATCACACACGGTTTGGTGAAATACAGTACATTTGCCTCATCACCAGATTTGTAAATTTTGCATAACTCAAAAATTCGGGTGTACTTTAAAGCATTTGTGTTAGCCATTGTTTTGGTGGGGAAAGCATGGTGGCAAACAAATGCTCCTTGAATGAGATTCAAAATATTTTGGGTGTCATGTTAATTTGCAGTGAGATAGAAGTTTGGAAAGTTACAAGTTATTTATACGAAGAAAAGGTATAATGGTTACAAGTTTCTGTCTTTTTTAAAATAATTGGTTCATCCATTCTTGCACTGTCAGGTCAAATTTAAAAAATTAGTACAATCTCTCAAGGTACTTATTAATTTCCACCCATCCATCCATTCTAATAACCTATTGAAAGAAGAAATGTGGAGGTGTGAGGCTTTGTTAACTGTACAGTAAGATAGATGGGTTTGACTCTCATATTTGTCACTCACATCCATGGCCAGCATGTTGGCAGATTTGGTTCGACCTCTCCCCATCGCTACATGAATACACCTGCTCCAAGATGACATCATCACTTGCAGGACCCTGGCAATAACCTTTGCCTTCTTTCACTCTACTCTTGTCACATCTTGTCCCTCAGGTAACCTACCCATGCATAGCCCAAGAAATCCTTTTAAAGATGAAATACTGCATTTCCCTTTGTTGTGCAAAAACTTTTATTTTTGATGTACTGTTTAAGATTGTTTTGTTTTTATTCATACACGTTTGCAGTATTTAATGCTTACATTTCTTATGTGGAGTTGGTACATGTACACAACATCTCAATTCCCTTCTCATCCCTTTCCTCCCCCACCATCTCTTGATCCCCTTGCATTTGAATTGGCCACTTAAAAAACCCTTCTTTCTGTTGTAATTAGAACAAATTCCAAGCTGCATGTTGTACCCTCTCCTTGTGTTATAGGACACTTTGGTCACACAACGGTCCCTGCAAAATGTCAAGCTCATTCTTGTTTTAGGACCTTGGCACAGGAAATTCTAAAATAAGACGGAGATGAGAGCAAGACATGCCTCATATCTTCATCGGGTAATGGCTTATGTAACACTTCACAGATCTACTAGCTCATCTATGAAGTTTTTTTTCTTTTTTCTTTCATGAGATCCTGGGAAAATCATCAGATGTGTCCAGAAATTATCTTGAAGAAAGATATATAGATATAGATACAGATATAGACATATAGATATGAGGGGGAGACTCTAGGCATGGAATCTTATTAAAGTAAATAATTGCTAACTAAACATAAGATCTTTGAATGCCACATCAGAACCAAGATTATAGCTCTTACTAGCATACACAATACACCAGGGACCACGTTAAATAATACAGATGACTGAAAAACACTTGACGCAAAAGAAAGTCTTTTCTTTTTACCAATTAGAGAAAATAGCACAATGAGAATTCTACTATGAAGAAAAACATGTATGGTAGAGTCATAATTTAACGGGTAGGGACTTTAAGTCTAACTCCCACTGTAAGCAACAGTAGTTTAACATTGTGCACATATCTTCTCTGATCTGTTAGACTCTCTTCTCCTTAATTGAATAGAAATATAAAATTAATTGGATTCAGGGATCTGGGAATTGAGGAAGTCTTCATGAAGGAATAATTGAGTGCATTTTGATGTATCTCTTAATTTGGTTGTGCCTTTACTAACCAAATAAAGTGTTTTGTATTTTATAGACATATGCCTGCTGAATATTACGGGCATTGTGATAATCTTCCAATATTTCTTTTCAGGAAAATAAAAATGTAGTCTTTGGGTTGAGAAGGACCTCAGGTAAATAAAGTCCTTGATCTCTCTGAAGATTTTTTAATTAATTTATAAAATCCTAATTCATAGAATTGTTGCAAAAATTAGAGGGAATAATGTGACCTGTAGGTGCCTTATTATGCCAGATCCCACTTTTACTTTTTAATAACTAAAGAAGCTGTATACTGTAGAATGTAGGTAAAATTGTAGAATTAGACAACATCAGTCATATGGCCTTTGAACTATGGTTCTGCCACCTTGCTTATTTTGTGATCTTGGGCAAGTGATTTAAAATCACCTTACCTCGCTTTCTTCATTTGTTAATTTGGTTTTATAATATATCCTATCTCAGAGGACTCAGTGGATATTACATCAGACAATATAGTATTGTGCAATAAATGTAATTATTTATAATTAATAATTACATGAAGCTAAAAGCAAACATTGTTTATTCTCATCAATATATTTAAACACAAGTTTCTGTCAAACTGCAGTGTAAGACAAGTCAGTGTCAGGTAAATCATCTGATGGGTGAATAGAGTATTCGCAAATAAAAAGACTCACATAATCAAACATATAGACTTGAAGTGCTATTCTGAAATACTAAATTATGTTTTTATATTTCACTATTTGCTTCTGACTCTCTCAAAAGAGGTACAGGGTCAAAGCTAGGCATTGCTGGAAGCAGGGTTCCTGCTCTTAAAGCAACTGAAACAGATAAACTCAAAGGAACAATATCCTTATTAGAAGAGAATGTTGTCAGGGTCCTGAAGAATTGTAGACAGAAACTTGCTATTTTGACCCAGGAAGAAACACAGAGGTACAACTAGGAAAGTAGAGAGACTATTGCCCATGAGAGGAATTTCTTATTTGACTGTTTCCATTCAAATCTTGTTATATAAGTCAACTGATTGTTTCTTCCTAACACAAAATTAGGTTCCAGGTACAGGAGAGCAATTTTAGTGAGATATTTAAGTGTAAAACCTCTCTGGAATAAAAATTTTCCTATGTGTTTGTAAGGAGTTTTTTGCTTATTTAGAATAGTATATAGTTTCAAAGTTCTGGAACTGATATTTATATTGCCTAAATATGCATGAATAAATATCTTGTCCACCTCGACAAGAAATGAAATTTGTTGATTTCCTTCAGCCAGCCTGATAAGCAGGAAAACGATCATTGGCAGAACTCTGAAAAAGGAAGACAGTAGAACTGCTGCACATTATTTTCTAGTGGTGCCGGTTTCATGTCAAAATACAGCACTGCAGGATCTTCCTGCTCCTTAAGGAAGGAGAGAACTGTTTAGCTCACTTTGAAGACCTGAATAGGCTCTCTGTTTACCTTTTAAGCCCCACATTACCCCATACTCTTTGCAGTACTTCTACATTCCTCCCAAATTGAATCACAGTATTTGCACTGCATCCTCTGTTTCCCAGGATCTTTGGCTTTGAACACACTATAACTTCTACTCTCCCATATGAATACCAGTCACTGTTTCATCGCATTTTGGTTCATATGCAACTTGTCCTTTGAAACCTTCTTCAATGCTGTCATCAAGAAATGATGGCATTCTTTAAAAAAGCCTCCTGGCTCTTCATAAGTACCTGTACTATAGTATTTCATTCAGCAAATATTTATTGTGTATGTACAATGAGCTCCGCAAGGTCAGTTCAAAGGATATATTGCTGGGTAACACTGTGAACTCAGTAAGATTAAAAATCACATGTTCGATAGTGATAAATGATAAGGAGAAATGTAGAGAGAAGGAGCATATGAAGCAGTACGCTGGCTGTATTATGTGGTTCGGGGAGGGCTGACGGGGAAGAAACTCAAAGTAAAAGGACTGACAGGTGATGAGGACGGAAATCATGGAAATACACAGGAGAGGAACGTCCGTCAGGGCCAAGAGCAACAAACAGCAAGTGTCTGGGAAGGCCCGCATGCGCGACATGGATGCGCCAGCGAGCGGGCAAGAGGAAAAGAAGCAGGAGATGAAATCCTCCAGGTGAGGAGCCGGGAAAGGGCAGAGAGCAGGAGGAAGAGCAGGAGGACTGCCTCTCTTCCTGCAATGACTGATTTGTTTTCCAGGGTTAGATAGCCCGCTACCAAAGAGCCTTGATTACCGTGGAGATAGGATATTTTTTAACAGAAACAGCAATGCCACAATGAGAGGGTGGAGGTTCTCGAAATATTCTAAAGTTTAGCCTACAGGATTTATTAACAGATTGAACATCAGATGGGAAAACACGGGCAGCAAGTGGAACTTAAAGGCCCAAGGGCTGAACAATTGTAAATAAGTAGCTGCCATAGTTGAAATGGAGAAAGCTATAAAGGAGCAAGAAATAGTATCAGTTATTAGGCTGATGTGCAGGGGTAAAAATTACTCCCGTATCCTGTGGTCAGTTTAATACATGGGTTAGAGTTTCAGAGGGCAGTAGGGAGGGTGATATGAATTTAGGAGTTAGAATCACTTAAATGAACGTTAAATTCATGAGTATGTTCTAACTCGGGAATGAATGAAGAGCAGAGAGCAGAGGAGGGAGAATAAACAAAGAAAAACGAGACAGAGAGACCATTAAAGTGAAGGAAACCCGGGACATTTGTGTGTTGCAAGCAAAGCAAAGAAAGAGTATACAGGAGAAAGGAGTGATCAGCTGTGTTGAATGCTCTAGATGGCCCAAGTAGGATCAAGTCAAGCATCAGCCATGAGATTCTGCAAAGACATCGTCACTGGCAGATTTGTATACAGAGTTCCAGTAGAGTAGTAGGGGAACTGCTTGAAAGGCTCTGCAGGAGCTGCTTTAAGAAAAAGAAACTGCGCTTGATGAATGCAACCTAAACTTCTGAGATAGTTTACTGTAAGGAACTGGAGAAAGAAATGATATGGCGGCTGGAGGAAAAAGTGGAGTCTCATATGTGCACATATACACATATATGCATACAGACAGGTATACATATACACAAGTATATTACATATAATAGGTGTGTGTTTATATTTAAAATGCATGAGCTAGCAGGCTTTTCATAAGCTTATGAGAAAAAAGTGATGGTGAAAGAGAGAAAAGAAATATTTGCAGTAAAGAAAGGAACTGTAGAGAAACTCTCCTTGGCTATTTGTGAGGATATTTCATTCATGGAGCAAGAGGGTTCCACAGGACGTGCACGGAGATGCATGGACATGAATACAGTTATGAGAAATTTTCTTTTGATTACTTCTCTCTAGTCAGTAAAATGGAAAGCATATTCATGAGCTTAGACTCATGATTAGGGTCAATGACTGAGATTTTCTTGTATTTATTATCAATTAGTAGCCTCTAGTTGATGAACTATTGTTTCTTCCAATATGTAAGAGGTTTTATTATGCAATTATGATAGTACACACATTGGATAATTTTCAATGCCTAAAGCACTGAGAATTCACTCAAATAACATTTACTGAAAAAAGCAATGAGTTGATAGTTTAACAAATATGCAAAATAAAAATGCTGAAAATTAATTTTTCCTTGGTTGTCTCTATTGGTGAGATTTAAATCCTTAAATATGTTCTTCTTTCAATAATGATTGAAACTTCCAGTTTGTAAGTTTTTAGTTCTACTCTGAAATTGCTTAAAAGTAAGGTGAGGTTTACTTTGAAAAATATTTTGCTGTTTTTCTTATTTATATTAAAAGGCAAAGGAGCTGTCTATATTTCTTTGTTGTAGTTTGTGACTATTTTAGTTCTTTCAGCTCCTATAAAATCTACCAAAATGCATAATATCTGCATAGTCCAAGTCACACAGAATCAGCACAAATAGCCTTTGTTCTTTACTCTTCTTGCCTGTTCTTCACTTTCAGAAATTCTGACTTTGATGCAGTCTCTAATTTAAAACCTAGCTGTGTTCTGGACCTAGTTTCAGTTACCTCTTCGATCACCGTATTTCCCCTCCATTGTAGGATCCACAGTAGAAGTTGTGGTCCCTGAAAATGTAGACCGTGCATCAGGTGCAGCTCTGTGGCTGCTAGATTCAGTAATGAAGTTGCACACTAGTTACAAAGTCAATGTCCTACAGGGATGAGGCTCCACTTACAAAAGATTCCAATGTCTTCTTATTTTTGCTAAGTGTTCAAAGAAGAAAGAAGGCTGGTGATTATATACTATATATATCTTACTCTTTATCTGGCACCAGCTGTTACAGATAGCTATGATGGGATTAAATCTCAGGCAAAAACTAGTGACTTTTAGCACTCCCTGTGACTTTTAATTTCCCCTCTAACACATACAGACAGTATAACTGTCCATAATGTCCAAACAAGCCTCCTTAATCGTATTCACTGATAAAAGAGGAACTATAGAGTGTACTTTTTATTTTTCTCTTTCTACCTTCAACAGTTAGGACACAGATAATAGGAAAGTAGCATTCTACACACTGCTTCTAACTCAGTCCACAGTTGCTTTAGCTATTATTAGACTTTTTTTTTTTAATGGAGGCTTGAATCTGAACCTGTGGCCCACAGTGCTTAAACACACTGTTTTTCCTGGGTTTTGGTGGGATGCAGGATGCACGGAAAGCACATAAGTCTTTGGTTTTCTGGACTTTGACATCAGAAAGCAGAAGAAACCAGCAGAGGATCAACTTTTTGCCAGAACTTTGTGCAGAGATCAGGGATAGAAAACATCTGTAATCATTCATTTTTAAGAGAAATCTGAACCTCATTATGAGACTTAAAATTACAGGTCTGCTTTTGTGGTGGACTGATGTGGTCCGCTTGAACAGGAACACCCAGATGGACTGAGTTGCTGTGGTTCTGGGCGTAGAAGATTCACCTGAAGGTTATTGCCGACACGACGTAAAGAGAACGGGAGCAGAAGACAGCGGCCGGCTGTTTCCCAGGAGAAGCTCTGCTGCAGCTGGTTCTCCGGAAGGGAACTTGGCTCTTCTCGCAGAAGGAGCTCGGGGCCTTGCTGTCATCGAGGATGGCTGCTGTTCGCTTCGGGGGAGCTCTGGTCCACATCTCCATTGTGAGCATTGTATCTTGGTTCCAGTATAGATTTCTTGGGCCTTTTAGTGCAGACACGGGGTGTACATGGGGCATTGCCGTGGGCTGCCAGCTCCTGACCGGATCTTTCAGGTCTCCAGTGCATAGATAGATGCTCTGCATTCTTCCTGCATTTGGCTTGTGTGTGAACGTTGTAACTTGTAAATATCCTGTATTAAATCTGTTGTCTTGCAGATCATTGACTCTAGAAAAGTAACTGATATAGCCTTCTGTATTTATTATCATGTGTGCAGCTGCAAGTTATTTTTCTTTCCTCTACCTAGTTCATTCTACTATTATTAGGATCTATGCCAGTATAAGACAGCATAATGTAAGTATGTAGATAAATCATTGAGATGAATATTTCCAAAGACTACCTGAATGTTTCTTAAGAGAGTTACTACATTCAGTGACTACCTGGTGAATAGTTGAATCAATTACTCAATTAATTAATGAGTGAAAGTGATATATGCAGTGTTGCATTACTATATAATTCATTCAATAGCAATTAATTATTATGGTAATTAAATTCAATAAATAAATACTGAACTTTATGGTATAAATATATTCAGGAATAATAAAAATATAGATAGATACAAATGGATTGGCAAAATATAGACAAAGCATATAGAAATAATTAGAAAGTACCTAGGTTCCACTGTATGCACAAATTTGGAAATTTAGTGACCTTTTACTATTTCCTGTAATTTGTCTTAAAACAAAATGAAAGAAAATAATTAAAATGCACATATTAATGCCAGTCAATATAAATAAAATATGAACAATAAGTCTTCCCTGAAATATATAAAATGTATATATAAATCAGAAAATATTTGGTATTATTTAGTGCACTATTTTATTTGGAAAGGTATACCATAGAAAAGAATCACTGAGTTAATCTTTAAATACTAATTACATTAAAATCAAGTTGTGCTATAGTTGTTAAAATGCTCATTGATGATTTTACCTGTAACATTACCAGCCTATAACTATGAAGTTTGAATTATTTCTTATATTTATTTGCATATTTAGGTTGAAAAGCTTCAAAATATATTTGAAATTCTACCTATATTATTTAACTTATGCATACCAATAAATAAAACAAATTTAGTGAATAGGGTACAATACCAACTTAAAAAGAAATTTCGTATCTTTCCTAGGTCATCAAATTTTTGAATGACCTAGACTATTTATGTAGAAATTATTACTTAAGAATCAATTGCTATATTAAAAACAAAAATCTTAAATTAGACTTTGGTTATATGACTATGTCATCTCTTGATACTATTCTTTGTAGTTCTAAAAAGTTCATGACAACAGCATTTCTCCTACTGAAATAAATGAAATTAGTTCTTTAAATTTAGCTCAGAGCTGAAAAAAGAACATGTGGCTATTTTTTTCCACATTTTTCTTCTACAAGACAAACCAGGGATATTATTTTCTATTTAATGTACTTACCTGCTTAATAAAGTATTTCAGTTCTATGAGTATATTTCTGAGATAGTTCATATTAATTTTCATGTTGAAATCATGTTTTCTCTAAAAGAACTGAGTTCTCACAAGGATACATGAGATGAGATATTAATTATAGAAAATAAAATTTTAGTTTCTCATGCAATATTGAGGCAAGAGTTAGGCGAAGAAAGGCTGGAAAACAAAGGAGAGATGATTTGCCTTGGAGCCCATTTTCTGGGTTAGATCTGAGGTGTAAGGTAACCAAGAAAACAGGTGGAAGAAAGGGGAAGGCCTGCCTTGGAGCCTACTTTCTGAGACTAGATCTGCCTTTTGAGTTAAGCATGATCACAAAACCAGAATGCCCAGACCTAAATACAGTGGAAGATGTAAGGGGTAATTTAACTTGTATACATTAAGTCTCTCCAGCCCTTGGTGAACCCCACCCCAATTACCATGGTATCGACTGTAGATTTGACCTCTCCCCCTTGAGTTTTGGAGCAAGATGCTTCCTCTAATAGCCATAAAAGGTCAAAAACTTCACTGCCCGCAGAGAGGCAAAGTCAAGCTGCCCAGTGGCAGGGACTTAGATCTCAGACCAGACCCTCAATCCCAACCCAAATCCCAAAGTATAAAATCCTCAGCACCAACCCTCAGCACCAAGTTCTGTTCAGTTCTGCTTTTAGGGCATCAACCACCTGGACAGCACCCTAACTTGGTAACGATACTATGTTAAAACATATAAGACCTTTGGGTGTTTAGGTTTATACAGCATTCCTCTTTGGTGCTAAAAAGGACATTTGCACCAGGTGTCTTTTAGTTTATGATGTTACAAATGTGAATAGATAAAAAAAGAATTTATTCTATATATCATCGAAAGAACAGATGTGAAGAGAGAGCTCATCATTTTTTTTCTGGAGTATGCATTTACACAAATTATTTAAGATAGGATGGATACGTTTATATGGTTAAATCTATAAACTAAAAACCATTTGAATACAAGTTACCCTCATAGCTCTAAATAACTAGTTCTATGAATCACTGACGTAAAGAATTTTCAGTTTTGGGTTCAATGAGTTCTTCAGTCATCCCTTTGCCAGACAATTTATCCTGTATAATTGTGTATAAAATAGCATTCCTTGAGCCAAGAAAGGCTGATGCACGGCTGAGGAACTTCTAAAGGAGACTACCTAATGACAAGAATAATTTAAAGCTACCTAAATGTGATCATAATATATTGTTATTCAGCAAGTAAGTGTATGAAACAATACATATACCGTTTTGTTACTTTGTTTAAACAATTAAAACTAAATGATTTAATATAATGGTTAGAAGTTGAGAAGTCATATTGCCTGGCTTTATATCTCAATTGTACCACCTGTTAGTTGTGTTGTATGAGGCGAGTTCTACATCAGTGTGTGCCTACATTTTCTTATCTATAAAATGGGAATATTAACAGTGCCTTCACTAGTACATTTGGGAGGAGTATGTACACTTATGTGATTAAAGTACACAGAGTTGTGCCTAGCGTCTAGTAAGTGTTCAATATGTATTAACTGTTGTTCATTTCTACTACTTCTAATAGGAATTGCATATAAAAAAGTTCTTCTTTCATATGGCATAATTCTTGACAGCATCCCTTAGAGTATGGAGTATGTTCACTTGTCAATGTCTTGTGTTAGTAAAATAGGAAAATTTCTTAAAATGACTGCACATAAAAGGGTTACTTTATGTCAGATATCTGGGACATGATAAAAATCTTGTTTTCTCAAATTCCCTTGACAATTTAAAGCTGTGTTTTTTAATATTTTCTCTTGTATTTACCTATCTCAGTCATTATCTTATTTCTGAGAGACTACACCGATGCCCACACCTTACAGGGGGAAATGTTCATTTTAGCTCGCAGTTTGTGAAGGTTTCAGTCCATAGTCGGCTGCTTCCAAGGCAGGGTGACATGGTGAGTATAGCTGAGGAGCACTGTTCATGGCACGGTGGACAGGAAGCAGAGGACAAAGGGAGGAGCCGGGCAAGGAGATATCTGCTTCCAGGCCATGCCCCAGTCACCCACCTCTTCTGACCAAATCCACTTCCTAATATCTACCCCTATGATCCAAAAGCACCACCTTGGTGTGCATGAGGCTTTGGGAGGACACCAAATATACATCATAACATTATTGGAGTAGTCTGTCTTCAAAATGTCAAACTTTGTTTTTAATTTATGAAAGTTACTTCATTCTTCCTTTTGTGTTCAGGAAAAAAGCAATGATGTTCTCTTTTCCATAGACTATTTGTTTAGGGTATATTCCTAGTGGTAGAATTACTAGATAAGAATCTGTCTTAAAATAGAGACTAAGTGGTTACAATCAAGAAAACTAAAAAATGCAACGATTTAATATGACTCAAGTTTCCCTCTCAGGAAACCATTAGCTTGTAGGAAAGGTCTGCCCCGCAAAACCTTCTAGGGAGGGAGATTTCTCCCATCTTGTCTACTAATAAGACAACACCTTTATGTGAGCAAAACTATGTCACTACTGAAATAGAATTTCCAGCCTAAAGAGAAAGGCAGTCCAAGATGACAAACTTGAGTTTTTAATTGGAACTGACCTGGAAATTTCACGCATGAAATTTTGCCCGCATTTCCTTGAAGAGAACACCATCAAATAGCCAAGTAGATTGAAAGCAGGCTGGAGCGTGTGGCCTCCAGCTGTGATGCCATGTGGACTGCTTCAGCTCATTTACTAGGAGAAGAGCTAGGCATTACAGTTCGGGGTTCGGGGTGTGTTAACTGTCTCTTCTACAGAGACCATATTCTTGAGTAGTTTACAAAATTCACAACAAAATTTTCCTTAAATCTCCTCGATGTACCAGTACCAGCATTGACCTGTAATCTAAGAATGAAAGCTTTCAGCTGCCTGAGACCACTAGTAAGGTCGACATCAACATATTTGGAAAATGAAGTGGTATACTCGATGAGCAACTATCTCAAAGCACAGAAGCAAGGTATACACATCTTAAAAATTGTACAGTGGCCATGGACCTTTTGCAAGCCACAGATTCAGTGAATATGATTTACCTAAAGGATCATGAGAAAATTTGTCTTGAAGGTTGGTTTTGTATCACCTTCTCTGTGAGGCATGCTATGTTGCTCTCAACATCACCTCCTCAGGCGTTTGAACAGAATTGTTCTCTAGCAGTTAACAGCTCCTGTAAATACATTTGTGTTAAATTAATGAGGGGAATTCACATGGCTCATGAATGCTGGTATTTTTTGTAAATAAAAACTGTTTATGTTGGAAAGTATTTGCTATATTTTTGCTATTAAATAGAAAACAATGCTTGCAAATACAAGATAAATAAGTGGAAGCCAAACTATGTCAAATGATAGTAATTTTAGGGGATACCAAAATATATTATTAATGCATATTAATAAGCTACTCTACATTTTCTGTCTGCATTCCTTCAATTCCAGTCATAGGCAAAAAAACTTGTGCTATTCATTTCTGACAGGCTGGATTCTATCCAACCCATCTTATGCTTGTATTCATTTTTAAAAATTTTGCTTCAGGACAGCCTTATTGAACAGTCCAAATTCTGTTGGAAAAAACAAATGCAGAATTTCCAAATATGGCCTTTCTCTTAACCCTGAGGTGGTCAGTCTGAAGCTTTTCACTGGGAACCCATTTTACTACAAGAGTTCCATACTGGATGCAGTTAATGAGAAATTGTTAAGAAGTAAATTGTTCCTGACCTCTAGGACCTTACACTTTTGTTGGTGAAGATAAGTATAGTCTAAGAAGCAAAGATTTACGGTACCAAGGTTAAATCAGAAAGCACAACTTGGCTCATTTCTTTTTCTTAGTCCCACACCCAATTGATTAGTCAATTCTAACTTCCCCTCTGCACGACCACCAGGTCATAAAAATTCTAAAAGCCTTGTCACCTGTCCCATGGACTCTGGTCTTATCTTTTCCTAATATTCTCTCATAAGAAGAGATTATCTCCACTGTCCTACTTATTTTGGAACACATCTAACAAAATTTAATGATAGATAAATTGTTACATATGAGTAAAATAAAACACAATTTAAGTGATGACTCAGTCTATGTGCATATAACTCATCTCTGAACCAGTCAATAGGACATACTTTCAACTGCCTACTTTCTCTACATTCTCATGTGACACACTTACTCTGTGACCTTCATAGAACACTGATACATCCAGGTTTGAGATCTGATGATGTCATCTCCACTTTCAGTTTAAACTTTTTCACTATTCCCTCAAAGTTCTTCGATGAGGTCTAACACTCTCTCAGATGGCCCTAGGTATTCTCCTTGATGTGGTATTGTCTTACTCTCTGGATTTATCTCTAGTCCTTACTCTTCTCGTGCTAACAGGTGCCATTTAAGATCACTCGTAGTTACTCTAATTTTTAAAAATCTTATCTTGACTTTGGACTTCTGGACCTACTCTTCTTTCCCTGGGAGTACACATCCCTTTCACTATGCTTGTAAATTCCATCTTTTCTTCCATGATCCTAGTTTAACCAGTGAAGTATCTCTCTAAAATGCTCCCGTAAAATCATGTATTTCTCTTGTCACAACAGCAGTGATATCGTACTTTTACTGCCAACTTACTTGTTCAATTGCCTACAGAACATAACATTCCTTTAGTATGGGGCCTGTATGATTTTCTCCTTGCTATAATATTGTGTGGCTAGTATAGTACCTCATGCATGGTAAATGATACTTATTTGTTGAAGTGAAATTCATAAATAAATAACTTATGGTACAGATTAAATGCATTTGTGCTCATGAAGGAAAAAACTTTCAATGCTTCTTAAGCATTTATGGTACCTGAGGCATTATGCTCAGCTTATACCAAGGTGAATAGCATAAAATTCCTGTCATTCAAGAACCCTGTTTGGTGTATGAGCTTCTTTTTCTTCCTCTTTACATAAACTGCCATATTTGTTAAAGACTTCCTGGGAATCACTTGAGAAAACCCCAAGTTTTAACCCAGATTTGCCATATGAATATGTGGGAGAGTTAACTGAAAAAGATTGGAATCTTCTCTTGAAACAAAAGTTTCATGCATCTAGCAGAAAAAAAATCTAACAGGAAAAAATATTGTGTGGGCCTTCCATGAGGATTCATATCATGGAAGCGTTTTTCTTTGAGGCAAAAATGACCAGGCAGCTTTCCTGGAGTAAAGGTTATCTGGATGCTAGGTACAAAATGTGATGTGCAAGGATTGTAAGTGGGGTCTGAGTAATGGAATGCAATTTGGAGAAATGATCACTCTGAATTACAGTGTTGATCAAGTAGAAAAAAGATTATCCTCATAGCTTGGTGCATAATAACAAGATAATACATGGTTTTCATGCAAGATCCATAATGAGCATTTGAAAATATCTGATATATAGAAATATAAAATGAAAAGTTTTAAATTATAGTGAAAAATTGAAAACATATTAAAACATCAACAATCTCCAGTAATGACAGAACATTTTAGAGCCTAATAATTTTAGGCCTTAAAATTTCTGTTAAATGTTCATGCTGTGATAAATAACTTTGGCTTTTAATTGTTTTGTATAAAACTGTCCAAAGCTATCACAGTCTAAAACTTTGTGAGACTTTCATATTTTGAACATACATAAAGAATTTCAAAATATATTCACAAATGTTGTTGTCCTTATGTATTTGAAAGTATTAGAGGATGCTAACCTCCCAATCCACATTTTCATTGCAGACAGAAGGAACAGATATGGACCTTTGCTGAAGTGGAGGAGATTAGGGAAGGGTACAAGTCTTCCATATTATTGTGGATTGCTAACCACATTTATTTAGCAACTCAAAGAGGAAGTTTTTGGAAGTGATGAAGATATCCCAGTGAAAAGCTGAAAATGATATTAAGTTTTAAAACTTTTTTAAAAGTTATTTTTAATTGAAATTATTTAAACTTCCTAGAATTTTTAAAGAGAGAATTCTACATTGTCACCATGTTTTCTAAGCAGAAGTATTTAAAATTTATTTTCCTTTTGAAAACTGAACAAAATTTGCTCCAAGAAAACTGAAAGTTTTGTAGCTGAATTTGTAAACAATCGATGACTCGGGAAAGAATCAATTATGAGATGGATGTAGGGCACTTTTTAAGGGAATGGACAGTCACTGAAGTAGATAATGACAGTTTGTTTCAAAGAACACTGTTTCAAATGAGGACCACTGCAGATCCTCAGAAATTTTTACTTCGAGAAACACATTTTAATTTAGCCCATTGAGAATCTTACTAAGATTGGAAAGTAGATCAAAGACAAGAGAGAAGAAATAAAAAATAAGACAAAGAATGAGTAAACAGGAAGAGAAAAGAAGAATAAGGAACAGGTAATAGGAATAAAGGCAAAACAGTCAGGAAAGAAATTTGAAGAGACAGATGGTTTGAAGGAATATAGACTATACATGATTCGCTGGATACTCCAGGGTGGCATGCTGTGATGAGCAAATCTGAACTATCAGGTTTATCTAAGAAACCTATTTTCAGCTTAGTGGTACTCAAAAGACTCTCTTTAGGCCAGCAGCATTGGCATGGTTTGGTCATCTCTTAGGCATGCAAATTCTTGACGTCCTGAATCAGAACTCTGGGCCCGGGGTGCTTCCATCTGAGTTTTTGCAAGCCTTCCAGAAGGGTTGAGATGCCCTTTCAATTTGCATGACTCATTTATTTCTTGCTCACAACACTGTGTGTGGAGGGTATTCACCAGGTCACTTTCTATGTGGCGATTCTGATTTGGATCCGAATAATCCAGCAATGCCTGCTTTCATATTTGCACAGTTCTTCGTACTCAAGCACGCTTAGACTTCTTTGTGCTTTCTAGGAGGAATCCCTCATCTGCTGGTCTGAGAGGACCTTCCCTGTTCTTTCTCCTACTTGGCCAAGTCTGAAGTAAGTGATGGAGTGAGTACTCAGCCCTTTTTGGGCCTTTACAGCTTTACCATCCTACTTCCTCTTCATGCTTTTAGGGAATATGAATGTTGACAAACACAGACAAATTTCTTTTTATTCAGACAGGCTTATCATTTCTTGGACCATAGAATGTCATAAAATGTTCTTTACATAGTCTCATTAGGTATTTGATTTACAGGCATTTAAACTGTTCTTTGTACTAGAGCAACAGTAAACACACCCAAACTTTGTTCCTAAGCATAATGTTCATGACTATTTTTAAGGTCTTTTTGCACACTTACCAAAAATCTTTTTCTCTCTAGTTAGTGGTGTCTGCCTGAAGGCCATCTGACACACGTCTAGGTAGAGAAGCATCAGCCTGAATTTTGCTACCAGGGTGAGGTTTTTTTTATTTATTTATTTTTTAATTTTTTATTTTATTTTATTTTATTTTATTTTATTTTATTTTATTTTAAACCAAGAACATGTATTGGTACATTTTACATATAATGGTTACATTCATCACATTTATTTTGTACCTGTACATGAAGCATCTTGGTTCTCCCCCCTCTTCCCTGCCCCTCCCCTCTGTTCCCTCCCTCCCTATTTATATCAGGTTCATTCATCATTTTCCATATTTTCCCTTTCCCTTTTCTTTCCTTTGTTGCCTTTCTGCCTTTCCCCTTCTTTCGTTCTAGTACTCCTCTCCTTTGTATATTATCTTCCTTTTATATAATATCTATTACACCTCTTTGTCCTTATTTACACTTATGGTTTCTCATATCAGAGAGAAAATCCAATGTGTATTCATGAGTGTCTGATTTATTTCACTTAAAAGTATGTTCTCAAGGAACATCCATTTACATATGAATGACGCTAGTTTGTCCTTTTTTATGGCTGTGTAGTACTCCATTGTGTAGAAAAACCACATTTTCTTTAGCCATTCGTTGGTTGTTGGGCATTTAGGTTGTTTCCAAGACTTAGCTATTACAAATTGTGTTGGTATGAACATGGTCGTGCATACATCCCTACGGTATGATGATTTTAATTCTTCTGGGACGATCCCCAGTAGGGGAATAGCTGGGTCAAATGGAACCTCCAGTTATAGTTTTTTGAGGAATCTCCATATTGATTTCCACAGTGGCTGGACCAGTCTGCATGCCCACCAACAGTGGAGGAGTGTTCCTTTTTCCCCACAGCCCCGCCAGCATTTGTTATTGGTTGATTTTCCATATACGTGGTTCTTTCTGGAGTGAGGTGGAATCTTAACGTTGTTTTGATTTGCATCTCTCGGATGACTAGTGATGTTGAACATTTTTTCATATATTTATTTGCCATTTTTATTTCTTCATCTGAGAAATGTTTACTCAATTCAGTTGCCCATTTTTGGATTGGGTCTTTAAATTTGAGAGGTTTAATTTTTTTGAGTTCTTTGTATATTCTAGATGTTAGACCTTTGTCCGATGGATAGCTAGCAAAAATGTTTTCCTAGTCTGTGGGTTTTCACCCTGCTCTGTTGGTGATTTCTTTTGCTGTGCAAAAGCTTTTTAATAGCATGTGGTCCCAAGCACTGATTCTTTGTATTGTTTCCTGTGCAGTCTGGATTCTGTTCATGAATTTTTTTCCTATCCCTATGTCTTCAAGAGTTCTTCCTATTCTGTTCTCCAGTAAATTTAGTGTTTCTGTTTTAATGTTTAGATCTTTGATCCACTTTGATTTGAGTTTAGTACATGGTGAGAGACATATATGTAGTTTTAGTTTTTGACATGTGGTAAGCCAATTTTTCCAGCACCATTTGTTAAATAGGCTATCCTTTTTCCAGTGAGGGTGTTTGGCTCCTTTGTCAAAGATGAGGTATTTGAGTGTGTTTGGGGTTGTTTCTGTATCCTCCAATCTATTCCATTGATCCTCAGGTCTGTCTTCTTGCCAGTACCATGCTGTCTTTAATACTGTAGCTTTATAGTATAGTTTTAGGTCAGGGACTGTGATGCCCCCTGCTTTTCCCCTGTTGCTTAGGATCGTTTTTGCAATTCTTGGTCTCTTGTGGTTCGAGATGAAATTCATGATTGTCTTTTCTAATTCTTTGAAGTATGCTAGTGGTATCTTGATTGGAATTGCATTGAATCTGTATAGTAGTTTAGGAAGTATAGCCATTTTCACTATGTTGGTTCTTCCTACCCAGGAGCATGGGATGTCTTTCCATTTTTTGATATTCTTTTCAATTTCTTTTTTTAGAGTGCTGTAGTTTTCAATGTAAAGATCTTTTACTTCCTTTGTTAGATAGATTCCTAAGTATTTTATTTTTTTGTGTGCAATTGTGAAAGGTGTATCTTTTGTTATTTCTTTTTCGGTGGGTGTATTGTTTGTGTATAGGAATGCTATTGACTTTTGAGTGTTGACTTTGTATCCAGCAACGCGACTGAATTTGCTTATTAAATCTAGTAGTTTTTTGGTGGAGTTTTTTGGGTCTTCTATGTAGAGTATCATGTCATCCGCAAATAGCGAAAGTTTCAGTTCTTCCTTTTCTATTTTTATTCCTTTTATTTCTTTCTCTTGTCTAATTGCTCTAGCTAATGTTTCTAGAACTATGTTGAATAATAGTGGTGACAGTGAGCAACCTTGTCTTGTTCCAGATTTTAGTGTGAAAGCTTCTAATTTCTCACTATTTAGTGTAATGTTGGCCATGGGTTTGTCATATATGGCTTTTATCAGATTTAGATATATACCATCTATTCCAAGTTTCTGTAATGTTTTTATCATGAATGGGTGTTGGATTTTGTCAAATGCTTTTTCCACATCTATTGAGATGATCATATGATTTTTGTCTTTAACTTTGTTGATATGTTGTGTTACATATATTGATTTGCGTATGTTGAACCATCCCTGCATCCCTGGGATGAATCCTACTTGGTCGCAGTGTATAATCTTCTTGATAATTCGTTGTATTCTGTTGGCCAGAAT